>JADRCD010236420.1:19407-39135 GCA_019843815.1 Montemys delectorum | reverse complement strand
TGGCAGGGGCAGCGCACCTAGAACGGGAATGAGTGCGGGAACGAGCACATGGCAGGGGCAGCGCACCTAGAACGGGAATGAGCGTGGGAACGAGCACGTGGCAGGGGCAGCCTGTGAACTGTAAAGCATCTTCAGAATACGAGAAGGTTACTAAATAGTCTGCATGAATAACAAGTTTGTTTTTCTTACATATTAATAGTTCATAAACAAAAAGATGATTAAACAGGTCACAGAAACCTAGAGTTTTACTGTGTTACATTTTCATAGCCAACAATAAAAGAACTAATAAATAAAGGCTGCCTTGTCTACTACAAAAGGTGAATTAAAATGCATTGCTCTGAGAAACACAAAGACACAAAAAGGCATCAATGTCACTCTTTCATATCGATATATATTTAACTGAGATTGTCTAAAGTGCATAATAAATGTGAGGAAATGGTCCTGGTGGGAAACCTATTGATTAATAAACAAATTCTGAAAACTACCAATGAATCTCATTATGCTGACCTTGAGTGAGAAGTCACTGGGAAATATCATCACAGCATTAATGCATTAGCAGGGAGACACTGTCCCTCGCATTTCATCACGCGCCACTGAACTGTAACAAATGCTGACAGTTAAAGAGCAAACCACTAAACATTATGACACCATCTCAGTGACAGCTAAAAAACAGAACTGACGACAAGCATTGCTTCAGATTTATTAGGGCAAGCATGGCTAGAAAATACAAAAATAAACTGATTTAAGGCATTTGGGTACACATCTATAATGCTAGCATCATACAAACAAGTAAATGGGATACAATATTTTAGTCATTCACTGGTGCTAATTTATATTTAGGTCTTTATGTATAATCCTATCATAGAAACATCTATTATGAACCAGTGTTCAATAACCTTGCTTCATTACCAAGCAATTCATGACAAAGGTCTTTGGGAGAAGCAATAATATTTGCATAATAATTACAAGCACAGAACTCAAGCTTGAAATGCTATAACCATATTCCAAGAGTTTTCTTTCTTATAAATTAAATTTTCTCCAAAAGCAGTTCCAAATTCAACATTGGGTTTATGAGATTTATTACTTAAATGTTCACTTTCAGTAGAATATAACATTCATTTCTACCTTTAAAATGAAAAGCAGATAAGAATACTTCTTAATTATTTTTGATTGAATAAACTGAGCAAGAAGGCAGACATTTCCAGTGTAGCAATAAATTATGTGTGCCATTCCCATTAACATCCGCGTGGCAGCTGTGCCTGTCATTCTGAGTGCTGTGCAGAAAATGTACATTCCTGGAGTCAAATATGCAGTCAAATTTGTGTGACTGCCATTGAACTTTTCCTCTCGGTAAAAGCTTGTGTGAAAATACTTATGATAAACACAATATTGGACATTTACAAAAGTGACAACTCAAACACTCACTAATACATTCCAAAGTATTCCAGAACAAGCAATGTTAGTGGATGAATTTAGTACTTTTACTGCATTAGAATATGAGGAACTGAGATAAAAATAATTTTTAGTTCCTTCTGCCCATCCCATTTTTTCTGTACATAATATATGCAATTTTCTTGCTAATGAAGTAAAAATAACATGCCATTCAAAATTTCATTTACAAAAGAGAAGTACTCATTAAAACAAAAAAAGATGTTGGCTAAAGTCAGCATAAGATGAAAGGTTAACTACTTTGACAAATAATATCCACCGAGGTTCTGCCTGGGAACATACTGGGAGGTAGTGTCTCTTTACTTATTGTGTATCACAAAGCACATCTGTTTTATTACGATGAAGATAAATGAATATAAACAATGTACAAATAAGTCATAATGTATGTGAAATGTAGCTCCAATGACTTCTTGCTATTAGCTGTCAAATTTAAATATTCCTAAAGAAACAAATTGAATTGGTCCCTAGAATATTGCACTTTGTTACTAAAGTAAGGCAAATCACTACCACTGAGTTGAGAGGAATAGCAACAACACAGCTCAGTTCTCAGGGACCAAGGTGACTGCTTGTGCTGAGCTCAACTGTATGAACACTGGCCATAGTGAAGCTCGACACAGCAGCTGGAGAGGTGATAGCTCGTGGGCTAAGAGTACTTCCTGCTCTTGCAGAGGACTCGGGCTCAGTTCCCTCCACGCATGGAGACATACAACTAACAACTGCCTGCAACTCCATTCCCATGTCCTCTCCTGTCCTCACAGGCCTAGCACATACTTACAGAGGCTCACATGCATGCAAATGATGGATGAATGGATGGATGGATGGGTGGGTGGGTGGGTGGATGGATGGATGGATGGATAGATGGATAGATAGATAGATAGATAGATAGATAGATAGATAGATAGATAGATGCTTCTGTAAACAAAAACAGAATAGTACTAACCTTACTATGTGCTGTAGGTGGGAAAACATCAGAGTTCTTGAATACATGAAAACAACTATTTTGGAAGAGTGTGACATTTCCCCATAGAGTCACACAGAGGACTTCAATGACACAGGAAATTATGACAAGAATTGACACAGGGGACTACACGAACTTGAAATCTTCTGCACAGCAAAGAGAACAATCACTAGGATGAACAGAAAGATTGCAGAATGAGAACACATTTCTGCAGCAGCTATTCATCAGATGTGAGATGTGATTAATATCGACTATACATAACTGGAGAAACCTAACAAAAAAACCTCCCATCCAGCCAATAGATAGGCTAATGAACGGAACACACGTTCTCAAATGAAGACATACAAATAATCAGTTAATACTTGAGTAAGTGTTTTACACCCTGGCCAACAGGGACATGCTAACAAAAACTTCTTTGGGAGTTCTATCTCAACCCAGCGTCAAAAAAAAAAAAAAAAAAAAAAAAAAACAAACAAACAAAAAAAAAAAACAGGAGAGAAAACATGGGCATGGAAAAGGAGAATGCCCTTAGTCACCACTGGCAGTAGCATGACAATGTGTGGTAAGTATAGGAGCTCCCCATATGAGGAAAACCAGAAATAGAACTGCTCCACACCCAACAAGCTCTGAACATACCCAAGACACTTGCATACTCATGGTTATTGTTCTGTTATCACAACAACCAGGACATGGAACTTTAATGAATGGGCACAGACACACACATACATATACATATATAAACACACAAACATATATATACACATACATACATATACATATAAACTCATACACATATATACATACAAGTATACATATAGCTATAGATAAATTATACATGGTGGAATTTGTTCATCTATAAGTAGAAATGCAATCAGTGAATTAAGAGTAAAATCACTTGACTTTGAAGCCCTTAAGTAGATTAAGTCTGATTCAGAAAAACAATATATGGCCTGTGTATAGAACCTTGATTCAATTGTGTGTGTGTGTGTGTGTGTGTGTGTATGTGTGTGGTGTGTTTTATAAGGACATGACAAGTGAATGCTGGGAGGGAAATGGAATAAGTGTAACTTAGTGAAGGGAGAATAGGGATTGTCTGGGGTAAGGAAGGGAGGCGGAGGGACAGGGAGGGCAGTGGATGGGGAAGGAGGGAGGGCACTCGCCAAGGAGGGATGTGGAAACAGTACAGTGACACACATAGATGAAAACCCCACCACCAGGCCTAGTACTTTGTAAACTACAATAAAAAAAATCTAAGAAATAATGGAAGTTTCAAGTCAAATTCACACTATGGTTATCAGTCTGCTGTACACTGTGAACTCAACAGCTTTCCAATATTGAAAGACTGCTCTTACTAGATTCGTGATGACTGCTTGGTCTGACAAAAGGAAGTGGGTCAGTATGTAGAAGAGCGGCATCTCTTATTATTCAGTGTTTTCTAGACGACCAAGTGTGTTGCCACAAAATGACACATGGCCATGAAAGATTGAAATTGATATCAAGAAACTGTCACAGGCCAATCTAGACTGAAAAAAATCAAAGAACAATACCTACAATGATACTCAGAGGTTTCTGAGACTGCCTTCTCCATTCTCCAGTGTGTAAGGTCATGGTGTCTTTAAAAAATTTAACCAGTGTAACAGATAACGTGTGTGGAAACCAGCAGTCAGCCATGGATGTCTTCCTCTGTCGAGACCTACTGTTTCACTGTCTTTCACTGAACCTGGAGCTCCCTGTTTTGGCTTGATTGAACACTGAGATCCTCACAATGCCCAGCTTTCTATGTGGCTTCTAGAAATCTGACCTCAGGTCCTCAAGCTCACCTAGCAAGCAGATTAAGAACTCAGGCATCTTCCAGTCCCACCATACTCTTCCAGTTACGCTAACTTTGTCAGTGCTTTGGAAAGCTAACAACATGATTTCTGCACATTATTCCTTTTTCTTGATCCAGCTCTGGATTCTCAAGATCAGTTTTTGAAACCTGAATATGAATATGAGTTTTGTTTGTTTGTTTGTCTGTTTGTTTTTTCTGTTCCTGTGATAAGGCGTCATTACAGTTCTACAAGGGATTTCCTCTGGCTCTGCAGATCCCGTAGGGTGGTTTCGATGGTCCATGTTAACGCTGACGCACAGACGGGGGCGGGGGTGAGAGGTGTGCTTCATAACCAATGCAGCAAGTGTCGGTGAGGAAGTCGATGAAAGGAAACTGCTGGACACTTGCAAATTACTATAGTCAGTCTAGAAAAGGGCAAAGAGGGATCTCAAAGAATTAAAAATATAAGCACCATATGACCCAGCAATGATGCTCCTGGATATAAATACAAAGGGAATTAAATCATGGTACAGAGAGGCATCTGTGCTCCATGCCCTCTGCAGGACAATTAACAACAGCTGACACACTCAGTCAAAATAGCCATAGACAGATGAACGGGTAATGAAAATGTCACACACACATGCACACATGCAGACACACTCATACACACACACTCATACACACACGCACACACATTTATACACACACATGCACACACACTCATACACATACACACACATGCACACACACTTACACACATGCACACACATTCACACACTCATACACACACTCACACACATACACACACTCATACATGCACACACACTCACACACACATACATATACATGTATGCATGCATGTGTGCATGCATGTGCACACTCACTTACATAAGCTATTCAGTATCATGAAAATGAAATTCTGTCACTTGTGGCAGCATCGATGGACCTGGATGGAAACAGGCTAAGTGAAGTCACAGGAAGGTAGAGGAGGGACTGAATGCTAAACAAGAAGAAGTCGCAGAAGCAGGGGGAAAAACTATGGTGACCAAGAGTGGGGCCATAAGCCTGATGTCAGTCAGGGCTGTGGTGAGAACTGTGGACAGCTGGTCAGAGTATAGATTTCAGTCAATCAGATAGTAAAGAAGAGCCCAACAGAACTATTGGAGACCACAGTAACTGTAATTAATAATAGCATATTTTGAAAATTGCTGAGAATATTTTAAATGATACCCTAGCTAAGAAAGATGAGCATGTCTATAATGCTTTAGTTAGCTGAGATGAGCCACAACACTGTGTCTGGCACTGGCAGAGCATAGTGCTCTGCAGAGCACATATTTACAGTTTTTATTTGTACATTTTAAAAATATATCATGTTGGCCCATAGGTATATATCAATTTTTAAGTAAAATTAGTTTTCTTTGTTAGTGCATTCCAGTGTGACACTACAATAAACACTAGTAAACTTAGAGCTTAGAGTCACTTGATTTTGTAAGCTCTTTGGGATAAAATGGAATTATATGTTCTTAAAACAAACTCAGCTCAATGAAATTTATACATTGGCATCCATTCAAAGATTTATAATATTCTAAAAGGGCTAATGCACTAATGTTTCTTAATGGGTCTCAAACTGCTTTAGAAAGTGAAATCATACTATTTAATTCAGAAGCCAAATAAATTTTAAAAATATTGTTTTATCATATTCCCAGTAATCAGCCATTTTGAGTTTCACTTTCTATATACCAACTCACATTTAAAATGCCTTTAATTCCCTCCTATAAAGGAGATTATTCGTTTTACAAGGCTAACAAATATGATCACAAGCTACAGAGAATTTCTCTGAAACAGTTAAATATCTATGTAGTTATTATATCATCTTGCTTGTTTTCCTAAAAATAAGATGTGCACTACTTTTTAAAACTCTTTTTCTCTGGAATGGTCATCACAAAGATTCTTCTATGAAAGAATTCAGGAAATGCTCTTCTCTGCACAGATCTCAGGGTTGACCCCTCCTTTGTTTGGCCCATTAAATATCTGGAGATATACTCTATGCCATGAGCTGACAAGAGGCTCTGCCACTGCGTGGTTTGACTCCGACTAGTCCTGAACTTCTGAACAGCTTGTTTTCTCAGGTGGTATTTGCTCTTGCAATAGACGCTTTCCAGAGAGAAGACCTTTACAACAGATATTAGCCAATCTGTTGGCTACAGTTCAGCCATATACCACATGTGGCTTAGATTTCAGAGTCAATGCTACAGCTGAGGGTGAGCTGACACTTAAGCCACCTGTCAGCTCCACATTTAAGGAGTGTCGTTGGAACCTTGTTATCCAATAGGAGCGAGTCAGAAGATCTGTAATTTATACATATGTACAAAGAACGTGCTGTAAATGAGAGGTCTGGAAATATGGTGCCAGTTGTTGTTACTGAAAACAACAGACCGGTGCATGAGGAAATGAGCTCAGAGAAGAGCTGCCTTCCTGAGTGGAAGGAATGGAAAAAAAAAAAAAAACACATCGTAATCTCTGTGAGTCCACACAACTTTTGATTTAGTTAGTAAATTAAGCTGCCCTTCCAAACCATTTAGCTAAATGTCTCAGGATAAGATATCAAATGATCAGCTCAAGATATCCTTAATTAGAGAGCGAGCTAAATCAACATATCTAGGGGAGAAATCAGATATGCAGATCAATATATGCAGATCAATATTGGGATACTGGCACTCTCTGAAGAGAACCATGAGTTGGGACACCTGGCTGACGGTACCCAGAAGCAAACAGAAAGGCAGCTATGTTCTCAAGAAGTTCTTACTTCAAAATTACGTCTTGCACTGTTTGAAAACTGGCTGCTACTGAGATTTTAAAATAGCACCTTTAATATATTCAGCAATAAAAAATAAAAGTACTAATACAGACCATAATTTGGTGAGTGCTGAAAATATGTACCAAGTGAAAAAAATTCGAGCCAAAAATGCTCACGTGGTGCAGGGCTTGAGCAAATGCAATGTCTGGAGAGGTGATCATACAGACAGATGGGAGAGACCTAGAACTTGGGTGGGTACCAGCACGGCCATGAGGTTTCCTTTGCCGAAAACATTCTACACTGTGGTGACAGGTGTGGAGTTGTAGACCTCTGTGAACATCCCAAACAGCATTAACTGCACACTCGAAACAGGTGCAGGATAAAGTGAATGAATTCCATTTCGAGAGGCTGTTCCAAAGACAGTAATTGAAAAATAACTTTATAGGCAGAAGATCTGGGGAAAAGCTTCTCTGTGTCAGGAGAGAATGCTGTCTCAATAGTTCTGCATGCTCAGGACTTTCTGACAAAATACTGGCAATTTCAGACAATTATTGAATAATAAGTAAATACTGGAAGTTAAGGGTAGGAATATTCAAGACAGCTTAGACGCCTCAGTAGTTTCGTTGTTGTCGTTCGTTCCAGTGTGTTGATAAGAGACAACTTTCTACTCTCTGCTCTTTATCATCTACAAATCCCCTTAGAATCCTGCTGTGGTTTGACCAGCTGTATCTCACTGTCTCATCCTGAGGGGAGCTGGGTCTAGAGAAGTGACAGAAATCTGTAAACTGTCTCAGAACAACACAGATCTCAAATTCTTGATAATGCAAGATGTGTATCTGTCTGCCCATCCATTTATCTGTATTTTTAAGGTAACAACTACACTGGCATCTAGAACACTTCATAGTTTCAGATGTAATACCTACACTTACATAAAAACAGATTCTACAATGTCCCCCACACCCCGCACACACACCTCTAAAAATATCCACGTATGATATGTAAACAAAAACTTCCCTGAAGTTCAGAGCCAAGAGGCAGAGAAGCTCACTACCTACTTAGAGAAACATCTGACATTCCTGAGTTGGTGATAAGCGCGTGCCTGGCTGCTGGGCCCTTCTCCCTTGCTCCCCCTTCAGGCTGAGCTGTAGGTAGGTTTTGTACCCGCGCAGAAGGTGAGCAGGCCATGCTAAGGCAGATTGCAGTGGCTGTACTGTCCCACAGATGCAGCCGTCCCCACGCTCCAGTCCCAAGGAACAGCACATTCTCTTCTTAAATTATGGACTGATTTGACAAACGATGAATTTAGAACAAAAATAATGGGAAACACAAGCCGAATCCTATTGTGTATCCTCCAAAGGAGGCACTGTGACACCAACAGAGGTTAAAGCAGGCGAAGCAAATGTGCACAGCAAAAATCTTTTCAAGATGAAGATAAAAATAGAGGAGGCTGAAGACACAAGCATGTTGTTCATCAAGAAGAACAGAAGCACAATTCATGGGCTGAAAGGAGCCTGGAATGTGCTTAGGATGTGTGTCCTTGTGAAGCTAGCCCCTGCTCTATCCGAGGAGCACTCGGGGTTTAAGCTTTGTGGCCTGTGGCGGAAATGACTGCAATCACTTCACAAGCAGGTTCTTGACAATTCGGACTTATTCTTGAGGCTAGTGGAGTCAAACTTTCAATCTAACTAAGGGGACTTTGTATTTATTCATTTGTGGCACAGAGGGTTGCACAGGATGAATCTCAGTCTCAAGATGCCAGAAGAAACATCTACATTAAATCTCACAAGGCCACAACCCAAGCTGTGTCAGATGTAATTCAATTTCCCACAGAACAGGGCAAATGGCAGCAATGGAGATGGCCTGTTCCCAGAGTGGCTGCCTGATAAAGACAGTTGAAGATCTCGAGCTCTAGACCTTTCGTTTAAAAGGTCAACAGCTTCAGATGTTATCAGTAACTAATGTGACACTGTTTTTTTATTCTAAAAGATTCTCGGTAAATACACGCACACACACGCACACACACGCACGCACGCACGCATACACACACGCACGCATACACACACGCACGCACACATACACACACGCACACACACGCACGCATGCACGCACGCATACACACACGCACGCACACACACGTGCACGCATACACACGCACGCACACACACATGCACACGCACACACGCACATGCACATACACACATGCACACGCACACACACATGCACATACACACACATATGTAATATCATACACAGAGAGAATTTTAACTCTAAACATTCACAGTTAGAGTAGAAACCAATGACTACTGCTAACTCTTCCTTCAGCATAGCATCTGAAATCATAACCTGAAGTCTGGCTGCAGAGTTAAGAGCCTAACAGAAATAATAAAGAAAGGCAGGAAATGATGTGTGCCTTTCTGAAAACATTTGAGAGTGATTTCTGCATAATGAGAAACTAAGGCCAGCTTGTGAGGCCTGGCACTCTTACACAATTACTGTCCGAGGATCAGATAATGAAATATAGTCGATCCAATATGTTTTCTCATTAAACAAATGAGAATCCAATGGCAAAGCAACAATATAATTACAAAGCACTGTGAATAAACAGGACGCTGCCCACATTGATCCAGCAAGTCCTTGGGAAACGTGCTCAAGACTTTCTGCCCAACATGACCACTCAAGTGTAATTGATTTCTAAATAGTTATTTAAATAGACATTATTTAAAATGTCTCCAATTTTATATGAGTAGTGACAATTTACACAATCACTTGGTATTATTGGCATAAATTAGTTAATGGATTTTTATATTATAAATGCATTAGTCTTCACATGCATTTTAATGTTATAATATATATTTTAATTTTATTGTAAATTAATCATGTTTCCCAATACCATCACAACTCATAGAGATGTATTTTCCCCCATAATTATTATTTTGTTGGTACTTCCCTAAAACAGTAGTGATTGATTTACAACAGCTGGAATAATAGTCAGCACTCCCTTAGGATGCAAATATCCTACAGAGTACATGCTTCAGGTGTAGGCAATCACTTCTCTCAGTTTTAACATGATCTAATGTGTTAGGAAGGTCTGTAAGATGATGATGAACATGGTTCCAGACACCCCCCCACACACACACACTCTGTACACTTGATAAACATCTACCTACACAGAGACCAGTTCCCTCTCAGAGAAAGCCAGAGACCAAATGACAGAAGTATACCCTGAGCAAATAAAAAGCAGTCTACATCCAAGCAGACAGGAAGACTGAGCTCATGTACAAACAGTACTGCTGGAAAGGGTGCCTCTGGAACCAACAGGGTCCAGCATTTGCTCTCAGGAATGAATGGTTTCTATGACAACTATAAGATTCCAAGCTTCATGTTCATCCTTGATGGGACTAGGTGTTAAGTCACCTTGCTATGAAGGCAAAGCGGACTCTAGAGAGCCAATAAATAACTTTCAATGGGCATTCTTCCAGGGCTGTTCCCAAGAGGGTGTGACATGTCACCTGAATGAGTCTGAAGGCACTTAACACAGAACTTCTCCCCATCTTTACTGAGCAAGTGAGGATCAAATCTAACATTCACCTTCTCCATGGGAACAGAAGGAAGTGGGGCAGATATTGAACTACGAAAGCTTTCCCAGATGTATCTCAAAGAACTCACTTCAGTCTTACTTTGAGAGGCCATGAGCACAGCAGTGTCCTGTGGGCCACAGAAGAGACAGCTCTGGGCAACCACCAAGACCTGAGTGGCACCGGGCATGTTGGCCAGGTTGGGAAAAGAATGAATATATATCTATCTGCAGGACTAGAGAAGCAATATATAGGAACACAGTGAAATGTGCTCCTGCGGGCTGGCGAGATGGCTCAGCGGGTAAGAGCACTGACTGCTCTTTCCAAGGTCCTGAGTTCGGATCCCAGCAACCACATGGTGGCTCACAACCATCCGTAATGAGATTGGATGCCCTCTTCTGATGGGTCTGAAGACAGCTACAGTGAATTCCACCAGTGACAGCAGGGCTGGAGAGAGCGGGGCCAGAGCAAGTGGAGCCAGCAGAGGTCCTGAGTCCAATTCCCAGAAGTCACACACATGATGGTTCACTTAAAAAAAAAAAAAAGAAAGAAAGAAAAAAAGAAAGAAATGTGCTCCAAATGAGAGAATGAATGAACCTCTACAGCAGTGGTCATCAACCTTGCCAATGCTGTGGCTACCCAACCATGAACCATAAACTTCGTGAAAGGGTCACTAGACTCCCTCCAAAGGGGTCACAACTCACAGGCTGAGAACTGCCACTCTAGAAACCGGCTTTAATTAAATAGAGTCATGTTAGTTTCTTCAGAGAAAACCTCAAAGTTATTCAGAGATGAAGAGGTAATATATAAATGGAAGACTTTGAAAATGGAAGGGAAATATAAAAATGGAGCAGATATCAGGCAGAGATGGCAGGTGCAGAATAAAAACCACTCAGGACATGGAGTCCACAGATCAACAGAAGAAGAGGATGGAGTGGGCCTGAGATGAGGAACTGGAAGAGTCTAGCAGGATGAGTAAAAGACAAGGTAAACAAGATGACTAAAGACAGGTGCAGGAATGTAGGGACAGTGACAAAGGACACTGCACGGGGAACACTGCTGCAGAAACAGGAAGGGAATGGGACAAAGGGAACAGAAACCTTGTTCAATGAAACAGTAGAAGAAAACCATGCAAACCTGGAGACAAACACAAAAGAACATATCTAGCGAGTGTAAGGCTTTCAAAATAATACAGATCTAAGAGATCTAAGAGGTGTCTGTACAGCCACAATAAAACAAGAAAGGGCCCACAGTATTTGTTGATTTTTTCAGGCTAAAATGATAGGGCCTTATTATATTCACGGTGCTAAAAAAATAAACAGAAAAAGAGAGGGAAATGAAAGGCTAACCATAAGCAATATAGGAAAGACTTTCAAAATAGGAAAAATAAATATTTTCACAAATAGATGCTGAAGCTTACCACTAGAGCTGCTTTAGGAAGATTTCTACAATTGTAACTAAACAACAAAACCAGATCGGCAGCTAAGGAAGTACTTAAAAACAACAGGAAGTACTGAGAAACAACAAGAAGTGCTATGAACAGAGGATCCCAAGGCGGGAAGACAAACATGAAGACTGGATCAAGGAGGAACAGGAATGATGGAAGTTAATGTAAGAACTGCTAACCAAAGAAACCCTAAAGCTGAACAGTGCCACCGCTGGACTCTGCCAAATACTCAAAGAGTTAATGCCAGTTCTTTAAAAACTATTCCAAGATATAGAAATGAAAAGGATATTCTCAAACTTATTTTAGAACACCAGCTTCACCCTGACATTAAAACCAGACAAAGCCGCCACAGAAACAAAAGTTCATGGAAATGTTGCTGATGGACACAGGGCAGAAATTCTCTTCTCAACTATGCATATAACAACATCACAAAAATGCTTTATGCCATCGTTGGGTGAAAATGAGTAATGTGACACACCACAAATCAGAATGGAAGGTTGAAAATGTAGTGATTTTTTTTCCCAAAAGGTTCAAGAAAAAACATTTAACATAGTTTAGCATAATTTCTTGATTAAAAAAAATGTAAACCTCTCTCACACATACAAAATGTCAAAACAGAATAAACGATGTTTTAGAAAAGTCCGAAGCTACTTTCATACATCAGCAGAGAAATTGTGAAATCTGTTCTCTCACACTGGCAGTTAAACTTTTCAAATATCCTGCAAATACTAGCAGGAACAAACAGAAAAGCAAAAGAAACAAAAGGTATTCAAACTGGAAAGAAAGAAGTAGTCTTTTTTCTTTGTGCAGACTGAATTAAAATATCATAATAACCTCATCAAAAACAAACAGAAAAAAAGAACTTAAAGCAAAGGTCAACATAGAAAACTCAATTGTGATTCTTTACATTTTAAAAAGTATACCTGAAGCACAAGAAAACAGACTGGAGAGACAGCGCCACTCCATGGTTAAAAGCACTGGCTGCTTTTACTGAGGACCAGGATCAAATTCCAGCAACCAAAGAGTAGCTCACAACTGTCTGTAACTCCAGTCCCAGGGGACCTGACTCCCTCTTTCTGCCTCTGCAGGCAGCAGCACACTTGTAGTCTGCAGACAGACATGCATGCAAAACTCCTGTGCAAATACATGAGCAAATAAACAGGTAGGTAGATGACAGGTGGGCAGGCAGGCAGGGAGACAGACAGACAGACAGACAGACAGACAGACAGACGGAAGGAAGGAAGGAAAAGAAAGTCGTATCATTCATGGGAACACCAAAAGCATAAATTTAGCATGGCACTGAAGAACCTGTACAAAGAAAGCTGTGAACAGCTGACGGAAGAAAATGTGAAGCTAGAGATGAATGAGAGTCCGGGCTGCTGTTCAGAGAAACCTGCAGATTCAACATCATCCAGACTAATAGCTGAATGACACTCCTAAGAGATACACATACAAAAAAAAAATCAGATTATTTATATGAATCCACAAGAAACCCTAAAATAGCCTTAAATTGTACTGTTCTTCGTTTCAAGTTAAAATATGAAATTATCCTAACTAACAGTATAGTATTACCACTAAAAAGAATTGTCAAGACAACAGAAAGCCTGCGAAAACATAGCAGCTAGAAGTTCAAGTAAACAAATGACTTAAACCGTGCTGAGGAAACAGCACGTCTCATGTCAGAGTGAGACTGGGTTGTGACTTTATCTC
The DNA here is from genome assembly GCA_019843815.1 of Montemys delectorum. Lineage (NCBI taxonomy): Eukaryota > Metazoa > Chordata > Mammalia > Rodentia > Muridae > Montemys > Montemys delectorum. The sequence continues at coordinate 25,389 of JADRCD010236420.1, read as the reverse complement.
AATCATAAAAATCATGTTGCACCCAAGGTGACCACATTGACTTTAACCATTTTCTGCTATCACTGTTGAAATTAGGTGGGAAAGGGTTAAATGCCAAATTGTAAGATGCAAACTCCAAAACTCCTAAAGAAAACACCTGAGGAACTTCTTAGTTTTGGCTGTGGTCACTATTGATTTGGATATTACACACCAAAAAAGTCTTATACAACAAAAACGAAAAGTAATTAAGTGGGCCTTTATCAAGCCCTTAGAAATTCTGCTCAGTAAAGGAAAGAAAAATTGAAAAATAAGCCTATGAGTGTGAAAAAAATTTGCAAACCACCTATCCATATGAATTAAAGCACAAAATATGAGACTCATATTCATTGTTAAAATAATCAGTTGAGCCGGGTAGTAATGGCGTATGCATGCCTTTAATCCCAGCACTTGGGAAGCAGAGGTAATCTGAGTTCAAGGCCAGCCTAGTCTACTTTCTTAGTCAGGGTTTCTATTCCTGCACAAAACATCATGACCAAGAAGCAAGTTGGGGAGGAAAGGGTTTATTCAGCTTATACTTCCACATTGCTGTTGATCACCAGAGGAAGTCAGGACTGGAACTCAAGCAGGTCAGGAAGCAGGAGCTGATGCAGAGGCCATGAAGGGATGTTCCTTGCTGGCTTGCTTCCCCTGGCTTGCTCAGCCTACTCTCTTATAGAACCCAAGACTTCCAGCCCAGGGATGGCATAACCCACAAGGGACCCTACCCCCTTGGTCACTAATTGAGAAAATGCCCCACAGCTGGATCTCATGGTGGCACTTCCCCAACTGAAGCTCCCTTCTCTGTGATAACTCCAGCCTGTGTCAAGTTGGCACACAAAACCAGCCAGTACATCTACAGAGTGAGTTCCAGGACAGCCAGGGCTACACAGAGAAACCCTGTCTCAAAAAAACAAAAAACAAAACAAAACGAAAAAAAATCAATTGAAGGGGTCTTTACCCGTGTCTCTTTGTCCCCCATTAGCCCTCCATTGCCATTGGCTCTTTGAATGGCGGTGACATCATGAACCTCTCTCCTATCTAATCAGAGATTTTGAGTGACTTGATATGATGCAAGTCTTGTGATGTGTTCCCAGTCATTGCTCATTCATGTGTGTAACTGCACAGTCAAGTCTTGCAACAGTAGGTGGCCCAACCCCCATGCTCATACAGAAAGGACTATACAAACTCAGTGGATGTTAACTTAAAAGAGACATGAAGTTGGGAGGGGAAAATGGGTAGATCCATATGTCATACGCATGTGAATATTAAAGAAAAATGCTTAATTTTAAAAATAGGTAAAGATAAAAATACATCATTTTCAGGACAAGTAAATGGAACAGATTATGATGTTAATTAAAATAACCCAGACTCAGGAAGAAAGTATCATAATTTTTCTCCCATGTGTGGAATTTAGATTTGAAGGCAAATGATTAAGAAGGGGAACTATTGGAAGAAAGGATGGCAATCAAGAGAAGAAAGAAGGAAGGCAGAGGAGGGTCACAGAGAGGGTAAATATGATCAAAGTATAGCTCAGAGCATGTGTGTATGCACAGAGCATGTATGTGTGCAGAGCATGTATGTGTGCACAGAGGCATGTATGTGTGCATACAGAGGCATGTATGTGTGCACAGGGGCATGTATGTGTACACAGAGCATGTATGTTTCACAGATGCATATATGTGTGCATACAGATGCATGTATGTGTGTACAGAGGCATGTGTGTATGTATAGGTGCATGTATGTGTGCACACTGAGGCATGTATGTGTACACAGAGCATGTATGTTTCACAGATGCATGTATGTATGCATACAGATGCATGTATGTGTGTACAGAGGCATGTGTGTATGTACAGAGCATGTATGTGTACACAGAGCATGTATCTGTGCATATAGATGCATGCATGTGTGCATACAGATGCATGTATGTGTGCATATAGGTGCATGCATTTATGTATATTATATACATATATGTGCAAATGTCATTGTAAAAGCCAATTATATAACCTAAAATTTAAAATATGGGCCGAGGGACAACCCATTCATTATTTTATTGCAAGAATAATTCCCTAAAATGCACAAAAAGCCAGCCCTGGTGGCACAGGCTCCACATTTGATAAGGCAAAGACAGGCAGATTCTAAGACTCATGGTCAACCAGCCTGACTAGCCTATTTAGCAAGCTCTAAGCCGATGGAGAAATTGCTTCAAAAACTAAGACAGCTCATAAGAAAAGACAATTGAAGTTGACCTCTGGCTTCCATATTTATGTGCACACATAATAATGTAAACCCACATGCCTCCCCAAAGAATTTAAGAATAATATTACAGAGCCTAAATATACATTTATTCAAAGATAAAATGCTATAACTAAGAAAGAGACAGAAACTGTGTCTTCAACCTTGTTAACGAACAGAGAAATTAATGCAAACAAAAGCCACAACACACTAGCACCTCACACCTCTTAGGATGTCCAGAGTAAAAAGCAAGACAAAAAAATGCTTGACAAGGATGTGGACAAAGGGAGCCCTATCCCTTCGTGGTGCCTTGATACAGCTATTCAACGAAACAGCCTATGGATTCCTCAGTTCAAAGAAATAGCCTATGGATTCCTTAAGGGATTAAACACAGGTCTGGGAATGGCTCTGCTGCACACAGTAGCTAGACATACACCTCAGCAGATATCCACACACCAATGTTCATTATAGGATCAGAAGAAATAAGAGCAGAAAGCAGCCTGAGAATCTATATTGATATAAATAAAAAATGTTTCAAGGATATTTGCAAGATGCAGTGAGGGATGGGTGTGTTAGAGTAGAGAAAGTGTGAGATGCAAACACTTAGAAAGCTCTAACAGGAATGGCAAACAGCTATGTTATCAACATTGAGAAAAAACGAACACATTATAAAGTATGTTGGAAAACACTCCAGATGCCAACGGCTCTAAGCTTGAGACACTCTGATGAGACTCAGTGCAACAGTCTGCAGAGTTCTCGTCTCAGCTCGAGCCTGGTTAGGGCAGAATTCTGACGCCACTGCCTGCTTCACTGCAGTGAGCACCAGGCCCTAATGCTGTGCGTTCTGCTTTGGAGGCTTTGCCATGGGCGTAATTGCTCACATCTCAGTTCTAGCTTAGTAAACAAAATGAGTTAAGGAGGATGGTCCATTAGCAGCCTATACTTTGTAAAACTGAACATTAAGTAGAAAAAGATGAATATACATAATGTTCTCTACTTAAATCACTTTCCAAGTCTTAATGTTTTAAAACGTATTTTATGAGTCCCTGGGAAAGGCCATCCAAAAACTTTATTAAAACAATGAATTTTACAGTTTCAGAGAAACACAGCCATGCCTATTCCCTTCCATCTTAAGAGAGCTCTAAGTTTACCAATAGATTCCAAGGCTGATATCATTAAAAGGTTATACGTTGTTTATAAACTATCATGTCAACAAATCCTTGCACATAATACACGCTCAAAGTGGCTAAAACATATTTATTGGCAATTATTAACTTCTTCTAATCATTCACAAAGAAGAGAGGCATCTCTTGTCCTAGTGCTCAACCACAACACTGGGCTGTGGAGAAGAGAGCCAAGAAACTTCAAGTCACTGGCAGACTGACACTGGTCAGAAAATTTCTAAGGGAGTTTCAATGCAAACATCAATTGGGAACAGTCTCCAAATCACTGGATTTACATGTGACTGAGGTGGAGGAAGATGGTTTCGAAGTTGATAATACAACACTCACAGACGACTCTGAGCGTTTTCCATGGAAGTCAGAAAGGGAATATCCATGCTTCAGCCACGTGCAGACGTTGGCTACAGGGCCCTAATCACGTAAAGAATAATTGTGTAGGCCATTTCCCGAAGGCCTTCCTTTAAAACTCTTTCCGATCTGGCTCTGGCTCTGCGTGCCGTTGCCTGTTACAAGGCCACCTAGCATCAGTGCCAAGTATCTATCCCAATCATCTTTCGTATTTTTAAATCACGCGTGTACTTTATTACTCAGCATTGTTAATTCGATGGATACTTTCCCATCTGCCAGTGTTTTCCAGTCTCGTTCCCTGCACCCATATGGGCATTTAGTAGGATCCTAATCAATTTCTGTTCCCAACACAATGCCTACTTTATAGTGCAAATGTTACTATTTGGTGATACTTATTCTGACTACATGACGCCACCTAGTGGCGGAAGTCAGCAGTTTGTGAAAACCTTGGTAGTGAGTGCCCCGAGGGCACCTGGGCCTTTGCTTAGGACCCCGCAAGCACAAGTCCATATTCATCTAGTCGGAGGCTTGGAGAGCTGCATGTGCATGCTGTGCTTCTCTCCAAAGCCGAGGTTTGCACGGCTGACTCTCCAGCACGAGCATGAACTGTCTCCCTCTGAATATAGAGCACATAGAGAAAACATCTAGTGCTCTTCTTAGTTGCTGTTTTAATCCTCTCTGCATACTCTCTCTCTCTCTTCCGGTGCCCAGAGGTTCAGCTCATCGTTGTCCACCTGGTGGATAAAGGTAACACAGCACTCTGTGTTCTGGCAAACTGTGTTCCTCATCCGTTACAGCCAAACTATCCGGGAGGGTTGCATAATCGACTATTAAAAAAATCCCAAACTCACATTTTCTCCATTTCCAATACTACTCACCTAATCTCAACTGTGGCCCCATCCTACATATGCTGATCATCCATGCCAGCTCGTGCAACATGGATTGGCCTACACTCGGCACCTCACATCTTACTTCCATTCAAAAGGAAGCTTTCGTTTTGTTGATTAATGTCTTCTCCCTGACACCTTTGTGCTTGTGTCTGATGTACTCCGATAGCTCTGCTTCCTTGATCTGCTCTCTTCCACCTCCATGCCCAGCCGATGTCCCTCTCCCTGTTCCAACAACAACCCAGATTCATGAGTGTTGGTTTTATCTTGAGAGCCAGAGTGATCTGAGTGACCACTGGGTTGGTGCATCAGCAGGCTATGTTCCCCCATAGATGAATCTATTAGCAGCAAAGAGTTGAGTGGTCCCAGGTGGGGCCCACCCATGCTTGCATGGAAGCAGACCCCATTCCTGGACAGACCCAGTGGAAACAGCAGCTGCTCTAACACGCTGCTCTCCTCAGTGTCTGTGTCAGGCCTGGGATGCTGCTTTTGCAGCCCTCCCCCATCTTTTCTCTCTCACATTCATTCTGCCTCCTCCTCCAGAGTACCCCCTGAGCATCAGGGGAACAATATAATGTTTATGGCTGAGTACTGAACTGCCTACCATGTGTTCTCAGGATCTTCTGCAGATGTGAGGCTCTGAAAACTACCAGTGGCTGAAAAGAAAGACTTCCATCATCAAGGCTGAGAAGAGCACTTGACTACCCACAAATATAAACATGAATACTTAGAAGTCAGTATGATTCTGTCAATTTGTCTAAACAAAATATTTAGTTGCTCCCCTGCTCCAGGGCCTATGATCTTCCCCCAAAGGCTGTGTGTTTGTTCAAATCAGGATTACAGTTACCAGGCACAGATTTCTTCCTGTGAGGTGGGCCACAAATCCAATCAAAGAGTAGGTGGTCACGCCTTTAACCACAGTGCCACTATGATACCAGTGGCACATATTGCCTGGCAATTTGGTATAATGACTTACATAATATCATCCAGGACTATGAAAGCTAGCTGGTTAGGAGGAGACTCTGGACAAATAAGGAGAGGCTCCAATGCATGCCTAGCTTGGTTTCTCCATTTGGTGCAGCCAAGATGTGTAGTATCCTCACTAAAATCTTGTAATTCACATGGAATCACAAAAGACCCTGGGTAGCCAAATAATCCTGTGCAAGATGGCGGTGATGATGGTGGTGGTGGTGGTGGTGATGATGGTGGTGGTGGTGGTGGTGGTGATGGTGATGGTGATGGTGATGATGGTGGTGATGATGATGATGGTGGTGATGGTGGTGGTGATGGTGATGATGGTGGTGATGGTGATGGTG
>JADRCD010236420.1:0-17500 GCA_019843815.1 Montemys delectorum | reverse complement strand
CATCTCGACCTGCAGGACCATCTCTCTGGACTTCTCCTTTATATGCTAAAATCTTGTTCATATATTGGTGTGTGTCAGGGTATTGGGCTTTGCCATAAGTACCTTTACCTATTGAGCCATGTAACATGTGTCATAAAATGGTCTCTATAGGGGCTGGAGCGGTAGTCCAGTGGGTAAAAGCATGTACTGTTCAAGTATGAGAAGTTGAACCTGGATTCCTAGTTTGTATTTTAAAAGCTGGATGTGGATGGCTGTGTGCCTATGTAACTGTCATGGCTGTCAGCTCATGGAGGCAGGGGGATCACTGAAGCCGATGCAGCTGCCATCCTAGCTGCAAGGTCACTGAAAAATGTTGTCTTGAGAAATTGAAGGCAGGGAGCCAGAGAGCACTTGACATCCTCTGCTGACTTCTACATGCATGTGCACATGCTCCCACACATACATGTTCACATACTTTAAAAAGACAGCATACATATTTGCCTCCATGATGAATTAGATACGGTATTTGAACTGTGGCTTCATTCACTTACCGCACTGTGTTTCTTTCTGAAACAAAAATTAGAACGTGTTAATCTGCCTTGTCTCCCCTGTGAGCCATCACGAGTCATGCTGTTGAGCACTTTACTACACATTATACACAAATCGCACATAATTCCCTCGCTGCACACACCTCCATGTGCAGAACTGAAAGGTCATAGGGTAACACTTTAGCATTCTTAGAAACTGACAGACGCTTACTGAGACGGCTGAACCATTTGAATCCCACCCACAGTGTGCAGGGCTCCAATCTGTCGATCTCCTTAACAATAACTATTATAACCTTTTTGGTCTAGTCAGCCTCCCTAGCAGACACAAGGTTGTCTCTCATTGTAAGCTTATACAGTTTACTATGGCAAAACACACAATCAGTTGCCAATTTGATCATATAATATAATGGGAATTATATTCACAACACTGCATTAAGTATAAACGTGACTCCCAATACTTTTAGAGAAATTCTATGCACACTTTGCAAAGGTTTCTGTCCCTAAGTCTACTTGTGACTGTAAATGCCATGTTTCAATGGATTCGAGTTTCATTCGTTTCATTCAGTGATTGTCAACTATAAATGTACTTTGAAAATGATGTGGGCTCAGACTCTCTGACAGCATCTACAACCCCGAGTGATCTGGTGGCAGTATGTCAATTCCTTATGCATTCCAGACACTGACCTCTTGTCAGATGTCTAGGCTTACAAATATTCTCTCACATTCTGTGTCTTGTCTGGTCAGTGGGCTAGAAGGAAGGGTGAAACATTCAAGAACCTCAAATAAAGTAGGTTCAGAGAAAATAAGCCTTCACTTACCAGACACTGAATCTGTGGGGGCCCAGGTTATAGACTTCGCAGACTCCAAGTCTGTGTAAACCACGTTCCTCCCACTTGTAAGCTACACAGCTCACAAGAGTGTATTAGAACAAAATGAACGGGTCAGGACAATGCTTAAGGTCTGAGGAAGAATCAAATGGGAGAGCTGAGAAAGAAATGACTCATACCAAAGACAGGGGCTAATTTCCTGGGCAGAAATAACTGTGGGAAATAAAAACTGCTAAAAAGGATTAACAACCCAACAGAGAAGGTGAAGGACAAATGGCTTGCAGAAAGAGAGAAAAATACATGCGGTTCATGAACACTGGAAAATATTCACTGTTTTGCAGTATTCACAATGTGCAATTTAAAAGAAATTCCATTTCTTTTTTAACAAATTACAGATATGCAGTTTTTCCATATGTTCGTCATGCAACTGGTGAGAAATGATATACAAGCAACCCTACGGGGAGAAACGTGGCAATCAGCACAAAGGATGCGGCCTGACTGGCCAGCAGCCTACCTCAGGCTTACACCTGTTAAGTCCTATGGGACCAAGGCCAGGCACAGAAAAAATAAGGCTTCAACAGAGAAAATAAAACAGAAAGGGTCCGAATGTGGAGGTTAAGAAAACTAGGATACATGTAAAATCAGGATGTGGTTTCCAGTGAGACCGTGTGTGTTTACAGAACTAGGAACAAATAAACTCTGCAGTGCAGAGTCCCACCCGATAGCACAAGACACAGGAGTGGCATGTAGGAGAAGGCACGCTGCCCTGACTCACCTCCAACAAAAGAGTTTTCGTGCAGTTTGTAATCTCTGACATCAAGATGTGCTTGGCCATCACTGCCATTCTAATGTTTAATCTCCAGTGTTTTAGCTCTTGTCCCATCATATATCATGTGAGATCTTGGATGTGATGATTTTATATAAGTATTTATGTAAGAAAGAACGGATGTGGGATCGCATACCTGCATTAACTGGAACTCGCATAAAGGAATCCTGGAAACACAGGTAAGAGAGGAGTGTCCATCTTGCAGATGCCCTTGCTGGGACCCTGGGAGAGGGCTACGGGAGGTTGTGAGCCCATGCAATAGTTTCCAGTCCATGGCTCATTGTAATTTGAATGGTGTGAATATATTGTTTTCAAAACCAGATTTAATTAAAGTGCAATCTGATAGCCCCCTAGCAATTGTGAACCAGCTCTTACAGCCAACTCTCTGCAACCTTCTCTCACTCGCCACCCACCACATTAACCTGGACAGATGATTACTTCGGTCCAGGCACTGGAGACGTGGGGGGGGGGGGGGGCTTCCCAATCATAACCTAAGCTCTGGCAAGCACACACAGAGTGGCTTCAGTACTTCAGACAGGAACGTATATGCTTTGGGACTAGTAGGCCCTGAACATGGTGCAAGCAGAGTGCTGCTCTGCAGCTTCAAGCCTCCGTCATACAGAAAGCTAGTGCACACCTAGAGAAATACATTCTACCTTCAGTGGGTATACCTCAGGACTTTGCACCCCTGACTTCAGTTTATGAACTTCATACTCAATATTAAATTTCTGATATTAAAAAAAGATGGGGCCAATTAGAACAAACGCTGTTTCCTATGAACTTCAATATTGATAAAAGACTCATAGTCCCCTTTTTGTGGAGCTGAAATAGCACGTATCTCGGAGATTTGACAGCCTGCACAAAGTATGTGGGCTACTTACTATGTATGACAATAACCCCCACCAGACGGCTTTCTATGGAGCCACGCATAAAAAGTTATTCACCGTTATCGTTAACTGCCAGCTTTCAGAACAAAGTCACCTTCATTTGAAATCCACAAACATTTATCTTAAGGAAAATAAAAGGCAATTCTCTGCACAATAATGAGGCATATTAAATACTGTAACAACTAGATAAGGGGATGGCAGTGACTATCTAGGGGAGACTATAAAGGTTTTATAGAGGTTAAACAAAAAGGGGCTGCAGACTGTGGGCTGTTAGTCACTACGTATTAATCTCCTCGCCAGAATTATCTGGGAAATGTATATGAGTTGAAAACTAGAGAACTGTTATTAAAATATTTCTTCATTATCCATTAATGAGCAGGTTATTTTCTAATAGTGAGGCCTAAAAATTAAATCTGTTTTATTAATAAAATAAGGAAAATATGCTTCTGCATTCAATTAAGAGATCACACTAATATACAACTTCAATCAGGATATGATTAAAGTTTTGGATTAAAAATAGAAATATCAACAGAAACAGTGAAATTGAAATTAATCCTGATAATTCTCAGTGTTTGAGTAGTTGCGACAATGCACACTATCACTGATGACTTTATCAGATAAATACATTTAATTAATATAAAACATTCTTTGACAGAAGAGTTTCCACAACGTAGAATAGAAGGTAAAGTTTACTAGGCAAGCCTTGATTTTTAACTAATTTACAGAAAAAAAATATACATTTTCATCTGAGAAAAATTACTCTTGCATACCTTAAAAATTAATTGATATACAACCACTCTAAAGAAAAAAGCACAATCATGGGCTAAAATATACCTGCCACTGTTATGTAATAACCCAGAATGCTCTCGCTCTAGATAACAAGTCCCCCACACCCTATGTTAACGCAGGTCCCAAGCTTGGTCCACACTAACTCACGGAGAAATCTTCAGCTTCATGGCAATACAGCCGCACCGCTCGGGGTCTTGGGGGATTCGGAGACTACACTAATTTTAGGGTGGCCGACTGGACTGATAAATACAGTTTTTGACTAGAACCCTGCAGAACAGATTTTTAGTGCCCAGGAAATGGAATATAATTCATGATGATTAAGTGTGATATTCCATAGTTACTAATGCGCTAGTGTCCAGACTGTGGGGGCAGTTCCCTGTTTCTGTGCTAGTGTACTAGACAGACTCCCTGCAGCCAAACAACTGTAAATCCGAGGCAGAGAACCGCCCTACCCAAACATTAGTTATTCCTAAGTATGTTTCCGTAAGAGCGGGACTGTTCTAAGTATGTAGGCATCTTCATCTGTTTCACCTGATTGGAAAGTAAGTTAAAGTGATCCATGAGGCTTATCATTTAGCTTCCTCTGTGCTCCAGCCGGACTCCGTGAATATTCACAACAGTCGCAACAGCATCACTAAGCAATACTACTGTCCTAAAATAATAGGGAATTTCATTATACTTTGCATTCCAAAGCACTTTCTACGTGGAAAAGAATTTTATATAACCTATATGAGTATTCTAAATGAATAGCCATGAGTTGTATGCAAATTACTAATTACCTAAAGGGAGCAAAATTGATTTACTGCTTGCTTCATGTTAGAGCATGCGCCAGGCAAACAGGGTCTTGACAGTGAAAACATATTCTCCACATGCCTGAGGCAATGCTTCACACCAACGATGTACCAGACACCCACCTTCTGGGAATGGCAGATAGCTCACACTGTGACCAAAACCTTCCGGCCTCTAGAGGTTTAGAGGTCAGAGACAGCTTCAACTGTGGACTGCACTGCACTCCACTTAAGGAAGAAATTAAAGACAAGATGTTATCACTTTAACTAAGGAAATAAAAAAAGAAACAGATCTGCATGTCTGTGGACATTAATGCTACTCTAAAAAAACACACTGGCATTTTTGAGAGAAAAACAACATTTGCACTAATAGGAAATGTTGATAGAGAACAGTAATTACTCACAAAGTGAGTCAAAGATTTCCAGATGATATAGTGACTGCTCAGGATTTCAAGTGCACATAATTTTCAAATCCTGACCACTGTAAACTTAATTCTGATATTCTGGTCATTTGAGCTGTTAGTAGCTGAAGAGATAGTGCTACAAAGTCATTAAAACCAGTTATGGCAATGTAGTAAATTCTACTTCTAAAGGCCTACAGTGGACGCCACCACCTGAGAGACAGACATTAGCACCATTCTTCGACAACCAAAAGATAAAAATTTATAAATAAGTAATATAACGACCTTCCCACTATATAACCTTTCTATGCCAGCATATGAAGTGTGTAGACACATACATATTACATGAAACAGTTTAACAATATGTTCATTTAAAGCTCTATGATTTTGGCTCTTATATCCGAACTGTCTTACTGAAGTGCTGATTTTTCTGTATTAGGGTTATAAACTTTAGGAAGGCTCATAAAGTTTTGAAGAGCTACTCCAAAATAAGTTTGAGTTCACACCAACTTAGAATCTTGGGAATTCTTAAGAAAGGGTGTCTATAAAATTTTGCCAACACAAACCCTACACATAGCTAAACAAGGACAATAGGAACCTACTAAAGAGCACAGGGAAGGACCAGTAGGTGCTAAACTGACACCAAGAACCACAGACACACACGGAAGGGGAGCTGAGAGCAGAGAGTGGCTTCCAGCAGGGAAGAGAAACTGGTTAACCGCACCAATGTGAGCTGTATGCAGACAGACACACACCATCACACAGACTGAGCAGAGAGCTTTTATGTCTTCAGGAATATGTGTGCATGTAACAATGAAAGATTTGAATGTGAAAGAGCAAGGAGGGGTGTTTCAAAAGGTTTGAGGGAAGAAAGGGAATGGGGAAATGAAGTAATTATATTATGATCTCAAAGAATAAACTAAATTATACACACACTACCCTTTACTACAGCAATAAACAATAGAAATAATGTTAGTAAAAGGACAAATGTTTAATCTCATCAACTCATGTAAATGTTATTTTAAGATGATAAGTAATTTTAAACTACAGTAATTCATTAGATTTTTAAGGATTAAGAGATAAAATCTGGTAAGTGAAGTATACTGTCACTCATGGGGCGTGCAGAAAAAGGACTGTGTGCAGCCATGGCCTGTGAATGCACATAAGGTTAGAAGATGTAGAAAGAAGGATGTGTGCCAATGTGAAAGCACAGAAGAAGGGTAGAAGAATGCACCTAGAAAAATAAAACCAGCTACTTAGCTGCATGGAGAAGGTCAAGGGGCTGGACGAGAGTGTAATTTTGAATTCTGAGGCTAAAAGATATATTACCTGTTAAAATTTATATGAAAATAAGAAAGAGATACAAAATGCTAAATTTATGTTAGCTCATCTGCTAGCCAAATAATGACTCTCCAAGTAATCACAAACGGTCCATCAGTGGAACAACGGTCCATTCTGAAGGCAAACTGCCTGTGTTTGCTTCTGATAAAAAGAAAAATTACTTCTAAACATTTTGTCCCATTACTGGAATAAAACTTCATGATACCAATTGGCCAAAGCATGGGAAACTATGTCTACAAAGGAGCTAGCGCTGGGAGAAAGGGAGCTGTCATCCTTTGGTACTGGAAGTAAGAAGAGCGCATCCATCAAAGTCAACCTGATACAGCTGTAGAGTGGACTCAAGCTTCGCTTGCTGCTGCCCACATGCAAAGGTGGAGTCAAAATACAATAATGGCTTTCAGGCAGAATAATTAATATGTAAAACTTTGATTTTCAAAACTCAAATCATAAGTGAAGCTAATATCATGTTCATTCAATACACTGTAAAGAATGTGTTGTATAAACATAGTTAAAGGACAATTCGTGGCATTAAATGACAAGAAATTAAATCAAATTATAATTACAGGAGCCTCGGAGAAGCTGAAAAGAAATGAACATTTTGCTCAGCACAATAAAAGGCACTTTCTAGATAGGGCAGTGTGCTTGTGCCTGGGATGCCTGGATATGAGATGCCGCAGGTTTTCTTTCTTATCATAGGTTTGTGAGCCAGCTGTGGTGACTGGGTTTGTGCACACCGTCAGGATTAATCTGTGTATTAACTGTCTCTTTGTCACAAATAACACAACTGAGTTACTGTGAAATCAGCACTATAGAACTTGATAATAGTAGAAAGCATATGTCTTCCAAGTTAAATTAAAATCAAATATTAAGGTAACTTTCTCCTGCCATGCCATTAATTTAGACCTGTAAAATTCATAAGCAGTCCAGATAAATTATCATACTGTAACTCTTTGGACTTTTTCTTTATAATTCTTATTTTGTTTTTTTATTAGATATTTTCTTTATTTACATGTCATATAATATCTGCTTTCCCAGTTTCCCATCCAAAAACAGGAAAAAAAAATACAATCAAAACAAAAAAAAAACCTGTTCCCTCCCCCTCCCCCTGCTCACCAACCCATCCTCTCCTGCTTACTTGTCCTGGCATTCCCATACACTGGGGCACAGTACCTTCATAGGACCAAGGGCCTCTCCTCCCATTGATGACCCACTAAGCCATCCTCTGCTATATATTTGATGCTGGAGCCATTAATCCCACCATGTGTACTCTTTGGTTGGTGGTTTAGTCCTCGGGAGCTCTGAGGGTACTAGTTAGTTCATATTGTTGTTCGTCCTAAGGGGCTGCAAACCCTTCAGCTCCTTGGGTCCTTTCTCTAGCTCCTTCATTGGGGACCCTGTGCTCAGTCCAATGGATGGCTGTGAGCCTCTACTTCTGTATTAGTCGGGCACTGTCAGAGCCTCTCAGGAGATAGCTATTTCAGGCTCCTGTTTGGACTTTTTACGTACTGCCTAGTTCTTGAATAATTACATGGAAGTTTATTTATTTATGAACAAGCCCCTAATCCTTAAGCTAGGCTTGTTTCCCAATTATCTCATAACTCAATTAACCCATCTATACTATTCTATATCTGCCACATGACTGGTTACCTCTCCTTGGTATCCTAAGTCTGACTTCCTCCAGGTCCAGGTGACAAATCTCCCATGCCTGACTATCCCCAAAATTCCTCTCTCTGCCAGGTGTCCCATCTTCTAGTCCCACCTCAGCTTATTACCCATCAGCTTCTGATGGACAGGTGATGGTTTTACACAGTGCACAAGACATTATCCTTAGCACACTAGAAGCATTTCCCCCTAAGTTAGAAGCAGATGGATAAACTATAGACATCCATAAGTAGAAACATTTAGCTTATGAAACAAGTATTCTCAAACACTGCACATTTAGCTTATGAAACAAAGAATCCCTAAAACTAGGCCGGGTTATGAAACAAAGTATCCGCAAACTCTGCACTGGGTTAAAGGTTCACATCAATGCCCAATATAACACAGGCAACAAAGAAAGTCTACAAGTGTAATGGTAGCATGCAAGAGGACACTCAACACATCTAAGCATATTTGTCTTAATTCTAACAATAAGAATGCAGCCAAAAATCTTTGAGCATCGACTGACATGAAATGGATGAAGTCAATACAAAACATGGGAGGAATATCAACTTTATATTCAACTTTCATTGTGTCAACTCTAATGTCAAAATTCAAACTTCTTTCATATAATTCTATAATAATTCATGGAATACATCATAATATAAGAATACTATTCAGACTTAAAATGAGTAAAGTTTAGAAATATGTACATACATATGTGTATTCAATAACAATTCATGAATAAAGAGACCATGAATTCAAAAGAAAAAAAGAGGAGTATACAGGATGGTCTGGAGGGAGAAGAGCAGAGGGAGAATTTCAACAATTTTTTAAAACCATAAATAAATAAACAAATACAGCAGGCTCCAGTCTCCTTCCAGAATTTCCTATTCTATGCATATGCAATAGTACAGTAGAATACAAATGTAAACATATATATACATGTACATATCTGCATTACCATATAAACAAACCTCATACATGCATTAACAATTAATGTGTCCTGTGTGCATATATGCTATGTTCCTAAAAATTTGTCAATGATATTAAAAGTCCTGCTCTGGAAACCACTGGCAATGGGTCCTCAAGTGTGTAATAGTGTCTTGGGATTTCTGTTGCTGTGAAAAACCACCAAGACCAGAGGCCACTTGGGGAATCAGCGTTTATTTCATAATACAGTTTGTAGTGCATCATTCAAGGGAAGTCAACCTGGAGGCTGGCAGTGCCCCTCACGCTTGCTTAGCCTGCCTTCCTACAGCACCCAGAACAACCACCAACAGTGGCACCACAGTGAGCTGAGCTCCCCACATTAATCACTGATCACAAAACTTCACCACAGACAAACCACTGAACAATCTGGTGGAGATATTTTTTTTTTTTCAACTGAGGCTCCTTCTTCCAAAATGACTGCCTGTATCAAGTTTACAGAAAACAAGCAGCACAGGGTGCTTCTCCTCAATCCTGATGACCTGAGTTTTAGCTTCTAAATCCAGGAAACCATGGGAGAAAAGGGGGAAAACACCACAAAGTTGTTCTGACTTCCACACATGGGTCATGCCACACAAGCATGTCAGAATACACATATGCATGCGTGCACACACAGCATAACAAGGGAAATATTAAAATCTTTGAAGAAAACCACTGCTGGGAAGAGATGCAGAGAAAGAAAACAGTCTAACACATGTAGGAGTTTCCACTCATGATACTGATGTGTAATTCAATGCCTATTATTCTTTATAGTACACATAGACAACAATAAAAGCAACTAATTCTTACTGAAGTCTGATACGTTTAAAAGGATGCGGCAGGTAATATTTGGCATTGCTTAACTCCATAGCATAATCTTTTAAAAGTCGGCCCTACCCATAACTGACATTTTTAAACTCATTTTAATATCTCTCAAGTCAGGTGTTCTACAGTTGCTGATGTCATGTAGCCCACTGCTGGTAAGATGGTAGTTCTGATGTGGGTATCACTGAATCCATGAATATAAACACTATTGTCCTGGACAGTCACATATGTGTGATAAAACCCTTTTGGCTTATTTGTGAAAACCTAGATTATGAAGTTGAAAATTTTTCAGAAGCACATTAAGTAGTTTAATTTGTTTCTACTTTCTTTTCTTTGTGTAAACATGAAATTTATATGAGTAAGTCAATCTCTACATAACCCTATGCCAGGCCTTTCAATAAATATATAATAAACATTCTCAGTGGTAAGGGAGCACTGTAGTTCTCAGTGGTAAGGGAGCACCGTGGTTCTCGGTGGTAAGGGAGCACCGTGCTAGAACTGAGCAAGCCCTTTCTTCCAAAGAGCTCGATGAAATAAGGATTGATTGTGTCTTCATTTCCGTAATCCACAGTGTATTCCCACTATGACAAACAGATGTTCAGGATACATAATAAACAGTCAATTACAGGATCAAACCTGCTTTCATTTAGGTTATCTTTGAAATTCTGTATATACTTAATTGAACCTAGAGTCTAGAATCTGACAGACTTAATTTTGAGTTATAGCTTCTCTGGTTACTATGAACGAGCAATCTCAACCAGAATCCACAAGTAGGAAGAAAGAAACTATAGATCTCTTTGGGCAAGGTAAATACTAATTTGGCAAAACACCTTAGTTTTAAATTGTAGGCTCTTCTTTCTTGGCTCTAATGTAAGTATTTGTTTATGATATAATTAGGAAGTCATGGTCAGCCATCTTCAACACTCACCCTGTACACAGAGTTAATTTTAATGGCATCCGTTCCACACATATAGCTGTCCCCATAAGCACAAGTTATCAGAAAGAACATGCTGTGTATGTCCCAGACAATGAACATTTTAAAACGCACACCTGTCTGAGGCTAAGATTTGGTCTGGCTGATTTGCTTCTGTGCTTCCTGAACAACAGACCTAGAACAAAACTTCAGGAAGTTACAGGAAGAAAGAAGAGTATAATTAACACGCCTGTACTTCATTCTGTTGTCAGCCACACATTTCATAGTAAGAAGGCAGAATTTACTTCAAGAATCTCTTTTAAATAATATAAATCTTTTTTCATATAAAAAGGTGCTCTATAAATATCTTGAATGAGTTTACTTTGAAGTACTAGGCAGTTACATATCTGAAGAGTGTATTATGTAAGACCCAATTACTAGATTGCAGGATTTGTCTGTAAACTGGAAGGGTAATATGCATAGCTCATATGTGGTGTTTGCTACCCACACACACTATTCTCTTGCTTTAAAAGCAAGCCAAGGCCCCACACTAGCGCTGTTTCCTCTCATTTAAAGCCCAGATGACAGAGGGATGATCTCTTCTCTGTGTGTCAGACTAAACATCTGAATCAAGAATGGGGCTGACACATTGAGCAGACAAAGCCCAGGGAACCACGATAGTGACCAACTTGCCAAGATATCCCAGATAAAGTTGGGCATGGAGCCCTTTCAACAGGAAGAAATTCATGTCTGATTCTGTCAGCTAGCTAAGAGCTTGTAGCAGGAGAGGTCTGTCTTAGTCAGGGTTTGTATTCCCGCACAAACAACATGACCAAGAAGCAAATTGGTGAGGAAAGGGTTTATTCAGCTTACACTTCCACCTTGCTGTTGATCACCAGAGGAAGTCAGGACTGGAACTCAAGCGGGTCAGGAAGCAGGAGCTGATGCAGAGGCCATGGAGGGATGTTCCTTACTGGCTTGCTTCCCCTGGCTTGCTCAGCCTGCTCTCTTATAGAACCCAAGACTTCCAGCCCAGGGATTATACCACTCACAAGGGGCCCTACCCCCTTGATCACTAATTGAGAAAATGCCCCACAGCTGGATCTCATGGAGGTACTTCCCCAACTGAAGCTCCTTTCTCTGTGCTAACTCCAGCCTGCGTCAAGTTGACGCACAGAACCAGCCAGTCCAAGGTCACAGACTCTAGAAGAAAACCTACAGCTGCCATGTTCCTAAATTAACACAGCCTCCAGCTATATTCTAAATACTATCCTCATATCCACAGAAAGTGTAATACTAAGTCCCCATCGAAGAAACTCTTTTTGCAGAACACAGAGGCTATTATAGAAATCCACATGGTCACAATTCAAAGAAGGAACCATCAGGTACTCAGCCCAAATCCAGCTATACATCTACAGCTCAGAAACACTGAGGAAGAGTGGGGAGGCTTTTAAGAGCCAGAGGACAGGGATGACTGCTGCAAGGTAGTTTCTCTAGACATGACGGTGTGCTGTGCCTGTGAACTCTCAACAATATGGTTGCATGCATAAGAACACTCTAGGAAACATGCCAAAATGAATGGGTGAAAATTCTTCCAGGCCACGCACCTCAAAGAAGGGCTCAGGGCAGCCAATGGCTGCGGAAGGAGGAAAGTTCTATAGGAAAAGCCCCTGATAGATTTCCCAGTCCTAGGCACATCTAGAAACAGGAACATAAACAGGATTCAGTGGGTTGTACATGAGCATGCATGTGTGTGTGTGTGTGTGTGTGTGTGTGTGTGTGTGTGTGTGTAGGCATGTGTGCGCATGCATATGTGTGCATATACATAACACAGGAGAAGCTGCAGAGGACAGGGAGGGGTGGAAAGGACATATATATATAGTGTACTCACATATGAAACTCTCAATTACAATTAAGGTTTTTATATTTTAGATAAAGCATAAAAATTGTGTGTGGGGGGGAGAATAAGGACTTAAGTATGTATAGCCAATATATTTAAGTGCAGATACTTTTATGAATATATAAAATGCAAGGTATTATGGTTAATACCATAACACTTACTCAGAAAAAGTCACTATTCCTGGCCATTTTTTAATCTACCTAAGTAACTGGGCCTAAATACGATGACAATACCCATCATTTTTTAAAAACTGTAATTTCAGGAAATGTTTTCTATATTTTATATTTTATTGAAGACCATAGCAAATCTTTCCATATTAACTCTACAATTATCCAAAACTTCACATTGATTTCAATTAATAATCTCATTTCCAAAAACAAAAATTTCATAGATCATGCCTCACCCCCGTGGTTAACACAATAATCCAGGGGCTCCCTAAATACTGTGTGTTCATGTGTAATGTGATGAATGTGTTTTAAAGATGAGGCTTGTTCAAAATATATAGCCCTTGTTCTTCTTTTGTTTTTTATATTTATCAATCAGTCTATAATACAGCACGAAAAATATACTCCAAACTCCCAGGACCTACGTATAAGTTTTAGTTGATCATTTTCAATTGAAATTCAGGTTAATGACAATGAATCCAAATAAGTCCTTTTAACTATTAACAATTAATTTATTAATAGTTTCTTTTGTTAGTCAAGTATATGATTATAAGAAAAATTAGAAGTCTTGATATGTCTAGGAATTATGATCACTATGAAAATTTCAAACTCAGGGCTGGCTAGCTCAGTGATTAAAAAGCTTGCTTTTGCTGGACAGCAGTGGCACACGACTTTAATCCCAGCTCTTGGGAGGCAGAGGCAGGCAGATTTCTGAGTTCAAGGCCAGCCTGGTCTACAGAGTGAGTTCCAGGACAGCCAGGGCTACACAGTGAAACCCTGTCTCAAAACCCAGCCTCCCCCCCAAAAAGCTTGCTTTTCATTTTTGATCTGGATTCAATCCCAAGGACGCACAGGGCAGCTCACAGCCTTCTGTAACTCCAGTTCCAGAGTGTCAGACACACTCTTGTAGACCTCAAACAACAAATTCATGTGGTGTGCAGATATACATGCAGGCTTAAGCCATACACATTTAAAAAAAATCAAACTGCAATATTAATATGAAGACATTCAAACCAGCCACTTGTCAAGTTATTTTTAGCATGCATCTGTTATAAACAAATATTTTAATGTGATGTCTAGAATACACTGGAATACAGCCTTGAAACTTGTTCTCATTTACCTGTGTAAAATGAGCAAGCACTCAGCCTTCCAATGAACCAATATCCATTATGTTTTCATTCCTTTGCATGGGCCCAAAGAAAGTTTTCATATTATGCCAAAGGTAAGTTACCATAGGAACTAATTTCAAGAGGTAATATCCAAACTGAAGTCTTTATAGACTTTTAAGAGCTCTTCAATTGTTAGATGTCTTATTCAAAAGGAATAATAATCATAGGTGACTGATATTAAAATTATATTACCAAAAGTGTACTCAAGTTTAAGAGAAACTAAGATGTCAAAGAATAAAGAATCAATATGCTGTATGGTTAAACACAATATATAATTTAAGTTATTTTCATTTTAAATAGTCCTTATAATTGGAAAAATGCCACAACTTTTATAAAAACAATTACTGAGAGGTCAAATCTTTTAAGTTCAGGTTTCATTTTAGAGAACCTGATCTAAGTTTGAACTCAGGTAAACTAACAGGCTGGTACCTAGCATTAGCTTCCAAGTTGCCCCCCAACAAAACCCAAGCCTAGCTCCAGTCAGTCTCTGCTAACCCCCAACAAGACCAATGTCTCCAGGTTACACCCTCAATAAGAATAAAATCTCCAGGTTATTCCTCCAACAAACCTGCACAGGCATGTTACGAGCCCATGTCCTGCCTAATGACCACCAGGGGAAGAGAAATTAAGTTTACAATAAGACCCCCAAGACCAGCCAGTTATGCTAAAGGCCACAATAGCTTTCCAATTAGATGCTTATACACTTACCCCCCACTTACTGTTTACTATAAAGCCTTGCCCCTATAGATATTCAGGGATACCCCACCTCCAAAAGCATCCTGTGTCATAGCATGCATGAGAGGGCCTGAGCTAGCCCAAATAGAATAAAGACCCTACTGTGAGTTACATCAGATTGGCTCCTGTCTGGTTGGGGGGGGGGGCACTAACACTTCCCTAGCACTACATTACAAAATTCTAAGAAAAAATATCATTGCAAATAAACTAACATTTTGTCAATCCCAGGCGAACTCAAATCATAAGAATAGTTAATAGCTCAGTGTTTCTAAGAGAGGGGGAGAAAGAGAGAGAGAGAGAGAGAGAGAGAGAGAGAGAGAGAGAGAGAGAGAGAGAGAGAGCACTCAGTGTAGACGAGTATGTACAAGGGACTCATGACCTAGGAGCAGAACAAGGAAAGGCCGAGTCACAGCATTGGCCTCTGCTCGCATATCATCTGAGAATACAGTTATCATCATAAGGGCATGTAATGACATTAAAAGTATTTGGAGAACAGAAAACAAAACCAGGGAATTGCCTTCCCAGTATTAAGTAAAAACATCCCTGGCCAACATGTGTCCTTTGACTCTCTGGGCCTTAGGAAAACAAACCTGGAAATAATGCTTCAATGAAATGAAAATCATCTAAACTGGTCTCTGACCATCAACCAAGATATCAAACAATGTCATGCTTACTATGGACATTGATTAACATACAGACTGTTCTCACAACATTTAACATCTTTCATTGTCCTGTGGAGGCTTGGTACCCCAGTGTAAAGGGATGCTACATCAGTGAAGCAGGAAGGGGTGGGGGGTGGGGGAGCACCCTCATAGAGGCAAAGGAAAGGGGGGATGGGATGGGAGACTTGCAGAGGGGAAAGCAGAAAGGGGGACAACATTTGAAATGTAAATAAATAAAATAACCAATTAAAAAAAAGAAAAGTACTTAGAAACATTGAATTGAAGAAAAGCCATATTGGAAGCACGCATGTAGTATGTAGCATGTAGCAGAGAACCTCACAAGAAATCACAAGAAGCTGTCTGCATGCTTACATGGTCAGATGATTTTTATGAGCGTCTAACCTTTCTTTAACTAACATTACAACTTTGAGTAATATCATGACTAATTCTGTCCTGCAAGTGCGTCTGAGTGAGTGCCATGATTAAATGTCACACTAAATGTATGACTTATTAGTTAGCAGAATTAATATCTGTATTCATGATGAATTCTAATACTATCAACAAAACCTGTAACAGCATATGCACAGTGTCTTAAAATGATTGTGGTATTCAACTCTAAAATTTTAAAAATTGAAAAATTGTTCAATACGAATGTGTAAATTTGATTTGACAAATTGGTAAGTACTAGAAAGGAGCAGATTCCTGAGTTAAGAGTGATCCCATGTCTGCTCAAAGCCTTATAAGGAGATTAGGTAATTTCACTGCCTACCTCTCTCCGACGAGAAGCCCAGCAAGTTTGTTTGATCTTCCAGACCACGGCAGCCACCAGCAGTAAAGATAAAAAACAACTAGAAAATGAAGCATAAACAATTGTATCCATGAGATGCTCGAAATGTGCAGTAAAGTAAAATAATACGAAGTAAATTAAAATACAGAGAAGTAAGAATTTGTCATGGTAAGTATTTTAAAAGAATCCCTTCATAATTGACTCACTTATTTTTTTGTGAACTGTTTCTCTTTTCTTTTCTTTCCCTGGTTTGTCTAACAATAGAATCACCCAGGATAATAAAAATTAATATCTATATACACACAACATCTTAGAGGACACTATCCACAAACTTGTCAACTGAACTAACTAAACGTCCTTTCCTCTATGAACAGATTCGCCTCTTCTCAGTTGAGGATTTCTCTGTTGAGAATGGGAACCGTTCACTCTTTGAAATTTCCTGAGTAATTCTATTTTCTTTCATCCTTTTTGATCCATTCCAAGATCAACAAATGCAGATTACATTCCAAATTCCTTCTTTATACTATAGATTCCCCTTAAGATTCCATTTAAAGGCCTTCAGGTGGCTCTCTTGGTGAAGGTGTGTGCCACCAGCCCTGAGGACCAGAATTTGGTCTCCAGAACCCTCATGAGGGAGGAGGAGAACCAATCCTTCAGAGAAGTCCTGAGGTGTCCACAAATGGCTGGGGAGTGCAGGCACCCTCTTCCACAAAACAAAAACGAGTAAGTGGATATTTTTAAAAACTAAAAATATCAGTTTTAAGAAGGCAGTTCTCTTTTTCACAAAACTGGGCACATAGCGAGGTGGGAAGACAGTTTCCTAAATAGTTAAAGACTGGTCCTTAACCACAGAACACAGGAACAGAGGCGGTGTGAGCGAGTGTGGGACCATGGGAGACACATAACAAGATTAATTGTGCAAATCTATATCTTTCGTTTGTACTGCCAAAATCACAGCATCTTGTCATTTCAAAGGGTTTAAGAGATTATTTAGTTCATAATCCTTCTCAGAAAAAGAAATCCTCAGTAAACCCAGACAGTGACAAAGTATGTAATTTACCTAATTAAGCCATCTTCTGAGAAACTGCTGACTCACAAGTCAACGGTTTTCACTTTTAGTTAGCTCAAACTATGAAAATATGCTCACTGTGACTACCAAACACCCGCTCTATTCTGAGCAGAACTGAATGAGTGTGCTACATTCTGAAACTTCTTACATTTGAGAAGGCCTGTGTGACCCCTCTGGTTCAGTCCCTCAAGTGTCATGGGGAATCTGTGTCATCACCATTTGATTGTGTGATGTTGCTTAACACTTAAAATACAGAAGACACACACGCCCACGCATGAGTGCG
>JADRCD010236419.1:0-57131 GCA_019843815.1 Montemys delectorum | reverse complement strand
GGGGGGGGAGCCCATGAAAACATTGGGTAATCTTAAATTTAAAGTCAAGTTATATTTTGTTCCTTTAGTAGTAAGTATACAAGATACACAGTGACAAAAACCTACATAAAATATGGCCTCTGCCTTTAAGACACCATATACACCATAAAGTACGACAAGATGATGTGATACAGTCGAGGCTTGCCTCATAATGAAAACACACTTATTTGAAGGAGCATGTTGAAATGAAGTCAAGCTCTGTCTTCAGGCAAGGAGCTATTACATTGTATGGGAAGGAAGACGTTCGGAACTACTTCACAATGTGCTTCTAATAATATGTATTTTTTTTTTTTTGGAAAATTGATTGAAAATATCTTTTTATTGGATATTTTATTTATTTATATTTCAAATGTTATCCCCTTTCCCAGTTTCCCCTCTGGAGGCCCCCTATCTCATCCTCCCTCCCCCTGCTCCTATGAGGGTGCTCCCCACCACCCACTCCCACCTCCACAACCTTGCATTCTCCCACACTGGGGCATCAAGCCTTCACTTTTAAGAATCATTAGGAAGGATTCCCATGAGGGGAAAACTCACAAAAACCCAACCAATCATCAGTTGGTCAACCAGCCATGTGCTCCTCCACAGGGACTTACTGGGATAAATGTGACTCCCCTTTAGGGCTATAGAACAATGTCTAGCATAAGGTAGGCACTCACCTTGGGTGTGCTGTTTAGATGCTAATGAAGGTTAAAAACATGAACTGTGATCTTCAAAAGGCAGGAAACATCCTGAAGCCCCCAGTGTGAGGGAAATAAAGGACAGTGTCCTCAAAATTTGCCTAGAACTATAGAGTTAGGAGGAAGGGAAAGATGGAGAAAGGAGGATAAGGGGAGAGGGGAAAGGTAACCAAAAGATCATTATGATAAAATAGAATATTGGGAACCATAATCCTGAAAGCAACAGCAGCAATAGTGAGTACTCCATGTTCAGTAGCAATCACAACTAATACTTATGGTCCATGCCTGTGAGCAAGCACGGAGTTAACAGTTCCATTAACATCCTCTTAGGGCTCTTACCAGAGCTATTATTTCAAAATTTATGCATAAAGAAAATAGAGACTTGAGGGATTAACTTGCTAAAGGATGTTCTGCTAGAATCTCCCTGCCCCTTTTAAAGGTCATGGAGAGATGCTCTCTCGGAGGACATACATCTATAGCTGCCACAGAGTTACAACTGGAGGTGCTAGAAAGCCACACTTAGAGCTTCAGCCAGATGCAAGCCTCTCAGTCAATATGATTGAGCAGCTTTATCCATCACCACTGGCAACAGTCACAAAGTAGAACACCTGGAGGCCAATGCTTTGTGCTTCTACCTGTGGGATTACATTGCAGGTGAGCATGGTTCATAACTCTGAATCCACAAAAGGCTGAAGTTCAATGTACACATTAACAGGAAAGATGCTCAAAAATAGACCCAAGTCTTTTTATAGAGCTAGTCAAAGATTCACAGCAATTGCTTGCGGGGGGAGGGGGAGGGGAGAAAAATATAAACTGACAACATGTTCTTGTAAATGTGATGATTACTTGATGCACTGAGTGTATCAGGATATGCCAGGTGCTGAACTAGAAGCAGTGAGAGATAAATGGTGAGACAGAAAATATCTGAATCTCACAAAAAGATAGAGGAGAAGGCAGACATGAAGGAAATAAGTACCCTATCTTTGCTGGATAAACATGCTTCTGAGAGCAGAGAAGTAAAGAGTAATTGATCTATGGGGAAGGAAATCCTGAAAGGTGTGTAGGAGCTGAGATTGTGCATGTCAATAATCTCACCAGTCAGGAGGCTGAGGCAGGCAAATTTAGAGCTTGCTGGCAGCCTGGGCTACACGACCCTGGAAAAAACATGTAGGGCAAAAAAAAAAAAAAAAAAAAAAAAAGGAAAAAAGATGTATGAGATTTGGGGAAATCAAAGGGTTACATAAATTATTATATGTCTAAATTTGGGGAGTCAAAATGGAGTTCATAAAATACTTTCAAAAGGGCAGACAGGGAGCAACACTGGAGAGAACTGGAAGTAGCTGATATTGCAAATGGAGATCCAGTAATGGCAAACACAGAGTTGGAGACATTGGGAAATTTGCTAGAAAGGAGTCACCAGAATGGAGGTGATTGGCACAAGGGGACTAGATGTAGGAAGAACCCTGGGGCATAGGATAAAGGGCAGTAAAGAGAGTTGGAGATGTTAGACTGGACACGCCCACCTGAGGTCTTAAAAGCAAACCATCTGACCACTCAAAGGCTCGACAGAGCAATGTTCAGAGAGCCAACTCCACAAATTAGCACAGCACTCTGGGAAGTAATCAATACTGAAGAATAACTGGCTTACCCAGTGGCTGTACAGATGATTAGCTAGCTGTTTTTCCTTTTGTCTTGTTACGCCGTGCTTGTCCATACCTCACATTCAGTAAAATATATAAATTTGCCCCAGCACAGCTTAAGCTGTAAAGCTATGACACTCTCCTACCACACCCAGCCCTGTCTAAAGAGCCCAGATCCGAGTAAAGGGGAGGAGAGGCTATACCAAGTTAAGAACTCGGGATTTTTCTAATGCCTAGCTCCCACTTCCAAGTCGAATATGGGAAAAGCTAATTGCTCACACCCTGGAGTCTTCCCAGCTGTCCAGCTATAACGAATGACATACAGGATGGAGAGCGAATATCTGAGCATATCGTACGTTAGCAAGCAGATGCTGAAGATGCTGAAAACCACAGCCATTTAAGTTTTAGGTGCCTTATGTGTGGCATATTGAGGAAAGCAATGGAAAATAGCTGTGGTGTTTCTGGGGTCTGTGGGTTTATATTACTGCAGCTGCTCGCCTGTTTCCAACCTAGAGCCTGGGCACTCACTGAAGCAATGCGAACATCTTACCCCATGACTATGAGATCTGTGTATGTTTCCTTGACTCTACAAAGACAGTTGAACTAGAAAGACACACGCTGAAAAAGAAGTTCTCAAATGATGAGCTTTAACATTTATATTGTGGATAAGGCATACTCTGTGTAAAGCCCCCATGAGTTCTGTGTGTTGATAACATGGGAAGTTATCCTAAGAAACAGAATTGGGCTAAGGACAGTGCTTAAAGCAACGGGAGTCTCTTCCTCCTGGTTGAGGGCATTTGCTTTAATACCTTGGTGTTTTGGTTTTTCATTTTTTCTTTTTATTTACTCCCTTTAGTGTTTCCTCAGAATCCTTCTCATAGAAATAGACTACACAGTTCACACATTCAAGTTCTAGCTCATTAAAATATATCCAATGAGCAGGGCACAATGACACACACCGGTAATCCCAACACTCAGGAGACTGAAATAGCAGGACATGAGTTCCATCTTGGGCTGATATGTAAAGAGTTCAAAACCAGCCTGGCCATATTGTTAGACTTTGTCTTGAATGAATGATTGAATGATTGAATGAATGAATGAAATATTGTGAAATTTTTCTTCCTTTCCCTGTGATGATATCAACTCAAGTCTCAACATTTTAGCTATTAAAATAATATAGAACCTCAGAAAGCCAGTTAATTTTCTCCGAGGATATTAGGTACTGTTTGAGCAACATGAAATGAATGGTAAGAAATCCCCTGGGATTCTAGGTAGCCACCATTCAATATTAACAGCATCATCAGTGCTCAGCTTAAAGGGACAGGAACCAGCTCTGGATAGTTTAATGATGGAAGAAGAGAATCCTTGCGATTGATAGGTCCAATCCCACTTGTAATAAGTTTCCTCACAACCCTGTCCTTGAATGCCTAAGGGTACCTTTCTTTTTATTTCTTAGCACCTGTCAGAAGGCAACATTATTCTGCAAAAGCTGAAGGGTTTTTCCACTGCTGAAAATACCCCCAAAAGGCAATACAGCTGCTTCATGTTAAACTCATTCAGAATGAATTGCAGAAACCGTCTTCCAAATGATACCACTTTAAAATTCAAGGCCTACGTGAATTTAACAGAAATGTGATTTCCCATAGCTAAGTAGGTCTAAAAACTAAGTTTAGGATCCAAAGAATTACAAACGGGTTTTCATGTGTTTGTTTGAAGTAAAAGGGAGAAAGTTAACTTATATATTTACAAAGGCCCGATCCTTTCTTTCAGATGAATTGGTAAACTTCATCTGGCATCAGGCTCATGATCATAGCAACATTGTTACTTTGTGACTAGAGTTGGGAATGGTTTCACTTGTGTATTACTCTGAAGTATTATTTGTTCTAAAATCTCTCACAGAATCCACAGGCCTTTTATAGATGTCAATGGGGTTCATGTGTACATATGACTTGGATGTTCAAATTATTGTTTGGGCCAGGATCTTAAAAAAAAAAATCCAAACAAAACAACAAAGCCACATCTTTTCCCCCCTACATTTTGCTAAAAAGAAATGTACTTTTCTCACATGAAAAGTTTGCTAAATTATTTGGAAGTTGGGCAACATAGGACCTAATTACAAGGAACAAAGGCCTGTAATTCTAAGGCCACAGTTGTCTGGCACAGAGCCATTCCTCTAGCGATTTACTTAGCCTCTTGAAACAATGTCTGTTTTCCTTTTGGCCATGCAGGAAGATCTGGGTGTTTTCTTCTACTTTACTGTAAAGCACTTAAGTTTTGTTGAGGTTAGGGTCTAGGGGCTTTGTCTGGTTGTAACAAAGTAAAATGCTTTTTCTCCACTATGTTTGCTTTCCAATCTGTTACATTTTGCACATCTGGTCAAAATTCTAATTGAAAATGACCAAAAGGAAAAGGTAAGACTTTCACTGCCTGCTCCGAAAACTTTCCTATCTAGGCTTCAAAACTACCCCTGCCACTGACTGTGCTGTTCTTCCAGGAAGTTAAGAGAAAGATCCATGCCCTCGCCATGGTAATCTTATCCCCAGAGAGACAACAAATCAAACATTCCTCTCTATCACAGTTCCAGAGGAGGAGGAATAAGACTACCTTTGTTTTCCTTGTGATTACCCTCGGACTCACAGTTGTGCCGTGTCTCATACTGTCTTCTCCACGGTCCTACGGAGTAGAAATTTGTGTTTCATGGCAGTGTGAAGTCCGAGAATCCTGAAGCCAGGAGGCAAACATAGAGGGTCGATAGTCACGTGGAGCCATGTCAGTGTTGTGGCCGGAACCTAAACTTTCACAGGCTGATGTCACACTCCCTCTCTTCAAGGAATGGATTAAGACCTAGGACTTCTCAAGGAATGTATAGTCTGTCTATCTGGATGGGTGTGATAAAGCAAGGAAAGGAAGAGAAGAGAGAGAGTAGAGCCTGACCTGGGACCATGGCAGAGAAAGTAATTACAACGGCACCATCTGTTAACTGATTGTCTGGTCAGAAGAAAGTCTAAGTGGGCATTTCAGTCAGCCTATATGACAGTTTAAATCAGCGGTTCTCAATATGTGGGCTACAACTCCCATAGGGTCCTATACCAGATATCCTGCATATCAGATATTTACATTATGATTCATGTATATTGAGTATACTGTAGCTATCTTCAGACACACCAGAAGAGGGCCTTGGTTGTGAGCCACCACGTGGTTGCTGGGAATTGAACTCAGGACCACAGGAAGAGCAGTCAGTACTCTTAACTGCTGAGCCATCTCTCCAGCCCCAACACTATGATCCATAACAGTAGCAAAATTACAGTTAGGAAGTAGCAATACGGGGTTCTACAACATGAGGAACTGTGTTGCAGGGTATTTGATCAAGCTGTGAACCCCATGATTGTGTTAGTTACTGGAAAAACCTGTTTCTAGTTGTGGTGTGGCTCAGCCCTAGGACACACTTTTAATCCAAGAGCTTTCTGTTTATTGTAAACGGGATTTAAAAAAAGTCAACCATGGGTCAAGAGGTGGTGCAAGCAACCAGTTGACAGGAAGTGAACATAGGAAAAATTAGAGTTTTCTGGACTCCACCTGTGGCTATTGTGGATAAAAGCTCAGCTACTTTTGTATTGTGGCTCAAAAGCCACAGAGGCATTCGCAAGAGAAAGCTTTGTTGCCCACCATGTGAATATAGAGACGGGTAGTATAGGGCTCCTGTACCAGCCTTGTATGGCTTTTCCTAAGTGGTGTAAAGAAACACCGAGTCACTCCGCACAGAAAGGACAAGGATCGACTAAAGAAAAGGGTTCTAGGAACGTCCTTCTGGAGTGCTAGTGAGCTTACTGGAGTTGCTTTCAGGAACATGGATGACTTTTAAGGAACGTAAGCACCAAAAAGTCTCATCCTAGACAAAGTTTATCTCTTATATAATCTCAAGGAGAAGAGGGGTCTCAGGAAGGCTTTTAAGGATTCATTTGATTCGTGAAGTCTGCTGAGCCTATTGAGCCACTCTCTACCTCTGTGGGGGACTAGGCCTAATCTCATGAGGCTTTCGATCAGGTTAGTGGCTCTGTTTCCAAGAAGGGGACGGTCATGTCTGACCCAGAGCAAACAGGTACACAGCAAGCAGCTGTGCAGCTGACAGGGCCTCCTTCCAGTTTTTAGCTCTGCCTTTTTTTTTTTTTTTTAAGCTCCCTTTCCTTTTGGATCCTTTTTGGACTTCCACTTGAGACTCAAACAAAGTCTGCATTCTACATTCTAGCCGGAAGAAAAAGACAAAAGGTAGGCAAGCAGGGCCTTTCCTTTCAGGACTGCAACCTGTTGTAAAAGGCCCTCATGGTGTCCTCTCAGGTTCACTGGCTAAAATGTGGTCACAGAACCATAGAACTGTAACAGGAGCTGTAAACCCACTGTAAAGCCGTGGGTCTAGCTAAGATCTCTATAAATAAGGTAAGAAGGGAAGACTTAGGAATCTGAGGGTGTTGCCTCTCCTGCTGCATAACCTAACTATAACTGATAAAAGAATTTGTGAGCCGTACTACTGGGCTTTGTTTCCAAATGTCGATTAGGAACGTCATTGGGCCATTTCAACAACTGAGGGAAGACGGCTCACCTTGTCAAGCGCTACTCATTTACAGCTAAACCTAACACCTTCTGCTAAGCTAGTCATAGCCAAATTAAGCTTGTCCCTGAGATATCAAGACAAACGTTCATGAAGCTTGGGGCTCCAGCCCTCTGCCTTTGTTTGGTTTATTTACGACAAAAAAAAAAAAAAAAAAAAAAAAAAGTAGGTTGAGGGATGGAGTTTCAGAAATTGATCCGTATAACTGTTACTCTATATGTCACAAAACTGATAACCAAACGCTGGAGAGAAAGGGGAAAATTGTTCAGTTCGCCTTAGTATAGAATGCTCTAGCCTGGTGATATTGAATAATTCATTGTAGTGTACGCTACATGCTGATTTGAGTCTCAGTAAAAACAGGCAAGCCTGCTTCCTCCATTCTTCCTGGAGTGTTCTTGACTTAGTTCAGAACTGCAACTCCGACCTGCTGCTTCCCTGGACTATACACCTCTCCAGCTTGCCTACTAATTTGTGATGTTAGCATTACTGCATACTACATAATGCGTTACGCCATTGTCTTGATCCAACACACAACAGGCAAGGTAAATTTCTGAAAACCAGATTCTTTTTTAAGAGTCTCTGGACAAACCTGCTGCTTCGTGGAATCTGGCAATCCATCTGCAGGGAGCTGGGCTCATTCGCCCGGCCAAGTCAACCATCCAGAGGCTTTCGATTTGTAACAGGCTTTACACGTTGTCAGTCAATTTTGAGCCGAACTGGGAAGGGACGAGAGCTCACAACGGGTCTTACAAAATTATAAAAAGGAGAGTGTAGAAACTATTTCAAATGTTTGACTTTCATTGTGCAAAGGTCACACAGGTAGAGAGTGACCTGAAGGCACCTACCTAATGAAGCGCTGGACTCTGGAAGCTGAGCCCATGGAAAAGAACACTTTCTGGTCTTCACTTTCAGAATAGCATGGTAATTTTAGATGCAGTAAACAGAGCCTTGAACACACACTCAAAACTGCCCAAATTTAGTGACATTATATGTAGTATGTATGTATGTATGTATGTATGTATTTATCTATGTATATATATAACAATTTATAATTCTTAAAGTAGTAATCAGCAATGAAAAAAACTAATGATGTAGCAAACAGTTCTCAATTTTCCCTTGGATTCCTCAAACTTTTCCTATATGGGTTAATATAAAGCTATTAATCTTAACATGTCAAGCCATTATTTGAAGTTACATATGATGAATCCTCATACTTGGTTACTATGACATTGCATTCAGGCTATGATTAAATAGAGCTGATAAACACAAGGGGAAATAGTAGCTTCTGTCTTTTTATTCAGTTTTATGCCAGGTACCTTTCTGTTGAGTACCTTATCTCACCCCATCTTCCCTCTGACCCTATCCTGTTTATGACTGTGGAAGCTGACAAAGGACATACAGTAGCTCTCTCTCTCTGTCTGCCAGCTAGGCAGCAACTGCCACTGCATTCACCAATCTGTCCTGACTACGAACAAAAACAGATGACGTCTCTCCTAAGTGTACATACAAGAAGCGGTGTGCCAGGCTCTAGTCTTTTCCCTTTTATATCTCCTCTCTTTTCCTAGTTTAACTCACTTGACCTGCTTGTATTTCTTAGTTTGTGTCACATCCTCTCCTTTGACCTAAAGCTACTCATATCTATGAGCACTTATTTTATGTAGCAAGGTACCCATCTTCTCATACCTATGTGTAATGCTATTGTGTTAAGATATTAGTAAATAAATGGATAATTTAATAGAACTAGTAATATATGTTGAATGCAGGACCACTGTTGGAGAACAAAACAGCCTTGCTCTGACACCAGACACATTCTTGGCTCTCTGCGTCTCCTCCCTTTGTTCAAAACAGTCTGACTCTTAATAACTTACTGGAAGTAACTGTTTTTTTTTTCCTTTTGGCATGTTGACAATGGAGCAGTTATGCCCTATAATCAAAGGAAAACATGAACTGGCCATTGCCTAGCAACTCACTAAAGATTACTCCCAGGGAATAATTTATGGGTCTGAGTGTAAGTGCATGTAACGTGTAAGTTCAAAGCCAACAGATCCCACACTTACTCATTAACATCTTTCAATCACCTACAAATACATAAGCATGGTTTTTTTGAATGATACACTGAGCCAATAAGCACACACACACACACACACACACACACACACACACACACACACAAATATCACACATGGGAAATTTCATGTGAAAGAAAGTCAAGAGTTGTACCATTGTTTTTCTGTTGTTGAAAATCTAATTACAATTAGAAGTCACTAGTAATATCTTTGCTGTTCTCCTACTGCTGAAGCCTCTTCCACCTCCTTCATGTAGAGAGACATCTGTCACACAAGGGTGGTCTGTGTCATAGCAACCTGGCCTTCCCTGACGTGTTCTCCCACTGGGCCTCTCTCTGCCTGTGAAGTCTGATGTACTGAGGAGATCAGTCAATCAAACCAGCTCCTACTCACTCCCAGGAAGCTGCTGCACTCGGAGCCTTAATGAGCCAAAAGAAGGTGCAACCAACACAGACTTTATTCGGCCATCTGTGCAGTAAAGAAACAATATGGCTTGAGAATAACGCATTCTGTCTCTCTAATCCATGACTTAATCCAACTCCTTTTAAAATTGTTTATGAAGAGAAGCACTGACTGGGGAATTCATTTGAATGATGATCAAGGCAAAAGAGGATTCCATATTTGAAATAATTTAACCAGGATTCACACCCTTAAATACTAGGAGACGTTCACTTCTTACTAGCAGAGGAGGTACCATGTTGGCAACTGTTGGTCGGTCCCACTTCTAAGAACTCTGTGCATTTTGATCCATGGATTCCTCCTACAACTCTAGGAGGTTGGCTGCACTGCCAGCCCTATTTCTAGGTGAGGAAACTCACTCTGACCCAGACAGGGTGAGCAAGCGACTTTTTGCAATTACCCCTCTGCAAACAGTAGAAGGGGCTTTGACAAAGCTGACTGGGCTCCCGGTTCAATGCTATTGCTCATAACCTGGATCAGTGGTAGGCAGCATGGTCCCTACTCCAGTTACTGTTTGGAAACCAAAGGTTGCTGGGATGCTGCCATTCCTTAAAATAATTCAAATCTGGATCATGAGCATTTGTTCTGAAATGCTTTTTCTGTGCTTGCTGTCTTCCCGCGACACAGAACATGCAGCCATTTCTATTTATTCTGAGAGGGGCAAGACTTCTTTCTTGTGAGGGTCTTGCTACATACTTCTCACTTGAAGCAGGTTAAAGAAATTGCCAACTTGGGCAATGGTGGCACATGCCTTTAATCCCAGCACTTGGGAGGTAGAGGCAGGCAGATTTCTGAGTTCTGAGTTCTGAGTTCGAGACCAGCCTGATCTATAGAGTGAGTTCCAGGACCGCCAGGGCTACACAGAGAAACCCTGTCTCAAAAAACCAAAAAGAAAGAAAAAAAAAAGAAATGTGATTGACTTTAAGCTTTCTCAGTACTGTGCAGGGTCAGCATCAAGTGCCACTGAACAGAAAGTGCCACTCTCAATGATAGCCTTCATTTAAATTTATGCTGTGATATATATGCTCCACTGAAATTCATGCAGCAATTAATGTATATAATTACTTATCCATTGGGCACTGAATATTTTTTACTCTTCACTAACACTGTCTTTAAGGTGTTTATACGTAAGGGAAATGTGAATGAAACCATCATTCATACATGCTCCTAAAGGAGTTAGGCTCAGGCTACATTTTCAGTCAATTATATTTCAAATCACAGCGATGACTATGTTTTATGTACTACATAAAACAGTCTTAAGTCTGTTTTATTCTTAAGGTATTTCTAAAGTGTAATGGAGTGCCTTGTTATTCTGATAAGCTAGAGTCTATGGAAACAATTTCTATTAAAGGTTATACTGATTTTTAACTGTCAATAACATTTTTCTTTGTCCTCATTACTGTAGGCCGTACTTGATTCATTTCTTTAAGATAAAACATTTTTTATTATTTTTAATTTTTTCATTATTTTTGAGAATTTCATACAGGTATATAACACATAATTGTATCTTCCCCGGTGCCCTGTTCCAGTCCCCCCCCCATACCCTTGCAGCTTCATATCTTTTTTTAATATAACCTACAAGTCAAGTCTAAGTCAAGTTGGTACTACTATGTATACATGGGGGTGGGGCCATCCACTGGAGTATGGAAAATCTACCATTTGACATTTACACAATAAAGAATGATTCTGCTGCGCTTTAGAGATGCCTTTGTAGCTAAAAGTCCTTATTCTTGCAGAGAACCCAGGTTCAATTCCCAGCACCCACATGGTAGATCACAACCATCCATAACTGCAGTTCCAGAGGGTCTGATTTCCCTCATCTGACCTCTGATAATACCAGACTGGCACATAATGCACATGCATTCAAGTAGGCAAAATAAGCATATAAAAATAAACCAATAGATGATCCCCCCCCCACAGTTATTGATAATAGCTCCTCAGTATAGGGTAAGGCTTGGTTCTGTGCATGTCTTGCACAAATATCTATAGCTGCTGTGAATTTATGACTGCAGTATCTAAAGACTGAATATCACAGAACTCCTTGTTCTTCTCTGGTTCTTCCTGTTGCCTATGATGTTCCCTGAGGCTTGGTGGTACCAGAATTAATATAGATATTGTTTAGGGCTGAACACTCAGTCTCCTATCTGTAGCTCTTCAATTTGCTACATATCTTTCCAGGGACTGCTGTTAACTGGAAACAAAACAAAACAAAAACAAACAAAAACAACAACAACAAAAAAAAAAACAGAGGCTTCCCAAACCAAGGTTAAAAACAGCCTAGGTCTAAATGTATAAGCATAAATATCTAGAGAGCAATTTGACAGCATTACCATTTAGCAAACTCATAATAATAAGTTCTACACAAGGACCTACAACTTCAGCCAAGGTGTATCAATAGGAATTACCACACCAGGAATTAAGTTTCTTCCCGTTGACCAGGCCTCTCATCCAATCAGAAAGCCGTTAGCTACCCATAACAGTGATGCCACCTTTGCCTTTCGCTTGGCAGGCCTTATTATAAGCCTTTCCCTCATTTGTTAGGCTTTCCTTAGAACTCAGGAGTCGTTTGTGGAGGGAAAAGCTACAGACTGCAGGAGACAAATTTAATGTTGAAATAAAGTTATTCCTCAAGTTATTCCTTCTCTGTTTGAATAATCCTATCTTATAGTATTGTATCAGAATAGATATTAAAACATTTGCTTTTAGTTTTAACATCAACTCTCTCAGTTCAGACAAATTATAGAACCAACTACCTCTAAAATTAATCATGATTTAAGTACATTATTTTATTTGCAAATGTTGACATACATTGGCAAGAAAACTTAGATATGCCTTAAAGCCTATCATGAGACATTCCATTATGATTGATTTACTTTTAACAAGATGATTTATAAGCCCTTAATCTGTAGTCTCCCAACAGAGCTCCTTATCTTTTCATAGAATCAAATGTTAGAAAGATGTCATAAGATAAATGCTAAAATTACTGTTTGAGGTATTCAGGTCGCAAGATTTATTGCATTTTTTGCTATCGTAAAACATGTTCTTGTGAAAATTTTAGGTAGCAAGCGCTGGATGCTCTTGAGGAGGGAAAAGCCTGAAGCAATTAACATACAGACAGAGTGTATTAATATTTAACAGACTGCTGTTATTCTGCATGGTGTTGGCTTAATGTAATCATGATGTTCAAGTATGAACTTGATATGGATCAAATATTAGAATCATTGGGCAGAGTGAGAAGGTTTTGCAAGGCACAGCTCAAAAATATCATGGCTTCCAACCTGCTAACCTTGTCCATTGTTAGAAACATTCTTTTTGAAAGCAA
This sequence comes from Montemys delectorum, assembly GCA_019843815.1. Lineage (NCBI taxonomy): Eukaryota > Metazoa > Chordata > Mammalia > Rodentia > Muridae > Montemys > Montemys delectorum. The sequence continues at coordinate 44,322 of JADRCD010236419.1, read as the reverse complement.
TGAAAAAGTCTGTTAAAATGCAAATGTGTTATTTTAATAAGAGAATATCTCATCTATCTCATCGCTTGTAATTTTAACAAACACCCCAAAAGATTAGATGTTAAGCTCTAACCCCATGCGCATAGCCAATTAACTTATCCACATAGCCAATTAATTGATGACAGTTGTTATAACTGAGAAAGCTAATTTATCATTACACTTCAAGATCAATGATCGTTGTTAATATTTCACTTACAGAATTCAAAATGAAGGTCCCAGTGGGAAGTGGTAGTTTCAGGGTGCACAGAGTTGGTCTAATGTTGACTGGATTCAAGCCCTTGGTCAGAATAGAAAGATAGATCAAATAATGTCTAATTTCACAAATGTAAAATAAGGTAAATAATGGTATTCATGATCAACATGTGGCAAAATTAATTGATAGGCTACTATTTTAATAACAGGTGGGCCACAAACAGTGACTGTCATTTCTTTGAGAAAGGAATTCCCGAAGACCAAACTATTCTTGAATTTACTATATAATCAAGATGACCTTGAACTTCTGATCTCCCGACATCCAACTCCCAAGTGCTAGGATCATGGGCTTGCATCACTGTGCTCAGCTAATGTTGACTGGTTTTGCTACATCATGGAGCACAAACTCTTTCTACTCTCTTTGAGATTGTCTGGCTCACATCTCTACCACAGTAATATTTCCAGAGTTGCCTGAGTGCTAAAAATGACTATCTCCTTGAACTTCCTAAACGGAAAAGCAAACTTGACTTCAGCACTTCACCATATTCATTCTTTCCCCATGACTGCCCAGTGTGGAGCCATACCAGAACAAGGGCTTTTCCTCCCTATGGGTTCCACCCTATGACTGAGTTTCCTGCCTCTGAATCACCTTCTCCTGATGAAGGCCCCTGCTGTGGTGACGAAAATGAGATCATAAACAAACATGTAAGTCCTCAAGGCAGGAAGAAGTGCTCTCCAGAAAAACTCCCAAAGAATAATGGAAATAAAGAAGATGGCCATTTATGTGGGGTGGTCAGGAATGGTCTCTCTGATAAGGTGATGTGTACATAAATGTCCCCCATAGTCTTGATATTTTAACACTTGATCCCTAACTACTCACACCATTTATGGAGGTTTAAAAGGGGCAGCCTCATTGGAGGGAATATGTCTGTGGAAGTGGACTTTGACAGCTTAAAGCTTTGTCTACTTCCAATGTGCTATTTCTGCCTGGGGCTTGTGGTTTGAACATGTGAGCTCTCAACTTACTGCCTTATGTCCCATTATAAAGGACTTTTATTCCTCTAGAACCATTATGCTCAAATAGCTGCTTCCTTCCATAAGCTTGCCTTGGCCATGGTGTTTTATCGCAGGAATAGAAAAGTTACTAAGGCAGGTAGCATCTGTGCATTAAGCCAAGGGACTAAAGGACAAAGCTGGTGAGAGTAGTAGGCTTGGTGTATGCAAGCAACAGTGAAGTAGTCCAGATCCTGGAACAGACTGGGCAAGGAGCAAGAGTGGTAGCAATGAGCCAAGAGCATGGGAGATGGTTCCATGGGGCGTTTGAACAAAGTGAGTGTTCTCTGTCATGTTACAATCATCCCTCTGAACATTCCAGCATCAGATCACAACAGATACAGGTACATGCAGAGGAAGGGAAACCAGTTGTGAGGCACTAAAACGGTCAAGGCAAGCTGGAAGATGCTCACAGAGAAGTTAAATTTGCATGTTTTTGAGTTCTAGATATACAAAACATTATAAGATTTGACCACAAATGAACATGGCAATAGCAGTCATGAGTCAAATATGATGTCAATGCTTTAAGGCTGAAAAGCTGTAAAATTTTTGGCAGTACAGGAAAGCAGTAAAATTTTTGGCAGCACATTCTAGAAAAGTGCTCTACCATTGAACTATATTCCTGCATCTCCAGGACTCTCCTCTTCCTCCTCCTCCTCCTCCTCCTCCTCCTCCTCCTCCTCCTCCTCCTCCTCCTCCTCCTCATTCTTTTCAGATAGGTCTCATTGAGGGCCCAGGATGATCTGAAACTCACTCCAGTGCCCAGAATAGACTTGAACCTGTAACATTCCTGCCCCTGCCTCCTGAGTACTAGTATTTCAAGCCTGTGCCACTAGACATGGCAATGGTGATGTTTTTCTACCAAGAAATAGCAGGGTGGACCAAATATCTGCATCATGTGCCTTCTTGGCATGCACAAATGGCTGTGTAAATAGGCAGCTGTTATACCAAGCCTCACAATCTTAGGGTTGTTAGTAATGTATGAATGATCAAACAGCTACAATTTAGCTCAACTACCCTTTTAAAAAAAATCTACATATCTTACTCTGTGAGTGAAGCTAGTGTGATTGCCTAAACCCCAACATATGTTGAGAATTTCCATTGATTGGGATAGAGAAAAGAGAGCAATGGGGCAGAAATAATGAGAAAACATGCTGGAGGGTAAAAATGGAAGAGGAGGTGGTTAAACCGCAAGATGCTTTGCCTCCCTGCTCTACATTTGTAGGCGCTTTGACTCAAAACTCACTGAGGTGAGATGGTGTAGCCAGAGTCCATCCATGTGTGTTTGTTTACATGTGTGTGTCTGTGTATATGTATATGTGTGTGTCTGTGTGTATGTATATATCATATATAATTATATATAAATTATAAACACATACATATACATATATATACACATATACATATATGTGTGTGTGTGTGTGTGTGTGTGTGTGTGTGTGTGTGTGTTACTTGTCTTGCTGATGAGATACAGTACCTGGAAAAAAATCAGTTCAAGAAAGGAAGAGGGTTTTTTCTTGTTTTCTTTTGTTTTTGTTGATTTGTGTTTTTGTTTGTTTGTTTGTTTTTTCTCAAAATTTGAAAGCCCACCCTATCATGATGAGGACTCCACGGCTGTAGGAAGTTGAAGTAACTGACCATACTGAATATGAACTCAGAAGGTCAGCAACAATGACTGCTTGTGCTCAGCTCATCTTTTTATTTAGTGCAAGACCCCTTCCCAGGGAATAGAGCCATACACATTCAGGGCAGCTCCACCAATCTCTATTATCTCAGTTTAAAATTTCTCGCAAGGATATCCCAGGAGTTTGTTTCCATGGTGATCATAAATCCTAGCAAGATTAACCATCATATCACTTGAACTGAAATATTAGCTCGACCTTTGAATTTCTACACATGCTCCTCATTGAACTTGAAACACTAAATATCTGGAAAAAAAAAAGTCAAGGTCTATTAAACAATCACTGTTTTGTTTAATTGTAGAAGCCACTAAATTAGTTTCAGGATTATGCCAGAATATCTAATTAGCCTTACATGTATTCATTTGCAAGTTAAGAACAGAGCTGGAACTCAGTTTTGCATCTGAGAAAGCATACCATTATTTGTCCATAGAGCCGGTTTTTCTCTAAACTCTACCAGGCAATACAACATCTTTCTCTACATCTCAGTTGGTGCATTCCATTCAGTATGGGCAGCAGACAGGTGCATGCTCAGTTTACCATTGGTAGACTCCACCAGTACATGACACATAGGCATGAGACAAGGCTCTACGCACGCGAGACCAAATGTACAAATCGTACAGGAAACAAAGGCGACAATATATATAGTCTACTTCAGTGTAGACTTTAGTATCCGTAATACAAACACAAACATCACAAAGAAGGGGGAAAATAAAAGGATAAATATAGAGGAAACACAATTCATTTTATAATCTTAGATAAATGCAAATCTGTTCAAAAGCATATACTTTGGAGATATTCAACTGCTGGTAGAACAATTCCTCTTGCTTATCTTGTTACAGTTGTATAATGAAGAAGTTCGAATGCTTAAAGTGAGCTTTGGAAAGCAAAGAATTTGGGTTTAGAAGGGAGAGACAAGATTTGGAGACATCAAAGACACTAGAGAACAGTAACAAAAGGCTTATGTTTAAAAAAGAGTAAATCAATTTTTCTGTGGCATTATTCTAAATGTAGGGAGGTTGTTGGTGTGAGGGTGTGTGTGTGCATGGGTGTGTACATGTTATAATTTACTAATATGCTCCTTTCATTTCATTTAGCCACTAATAAAAATGCATTCTAAAAGTAATATAATAGGTTACAAACACATAATTTGTTACAAATTATAAAGGGAAAGTTGCCAAAAATTACCATTACTCCAGTACTGAAGGTTAGCCCTTCTTTTAAATCTGTTGTTTCAAGTCAGGAAAATATAAATTGCTTTATTGTAACTTAGTTTCCTTTTATTGAATAGCAAAAAGATGAAGATATATCTAGTTTACAAGGACTGAATCAAAACTTTTGACAAAACAGAGATTCAAGCTTAATATAAAATCATCTGTTTATATTTTGTGTTCATATATATTGAAAATCTGCGTGTATATGCATGTATGTGTATATAAGTGTGTATAAATACATATATTCATTCATGTACACAGAGACAGATATAGAAATAAACATTGGTAAACCAGAAGTAATATTCAAAATTCATATCTTAAGAAATAAGACACTGTAAGCATGATAATAAGGACATTAAATGGTCTTTGAAACAGCTTGGCTCTTGGGATGGTGCTTGCTATTAAAATATTATCCTTTGTAGCATCTTCTCTCTTTGCTGTAAAGATCTGAAAGTCACCAGAGCCACATGCTCCTTCCTCCTCCTCCTCCTTCTCCTCCTCCTCCTCCTCCTCCTCCTCCTCCTCCTCCTCTTCATTACCATGACCAGGAAAGTACTAGAAAGGAAGAAAAATAGATATGTGCATAACACAGTATAGAAAGAATGAGTGAGATAATTCCAGGAAATGCTCAGAATAGCTAAATTAGCCTTACTCCAAATATATATATATATATGAAGTAATTTACTTTTTATAATGTTGGTTCATATGAATACAATGATTTCATCTCGGAGTGTTCCAATGATTAACTGAAATGTGACTCACTCCTACGAGGAGTCCTTCCCTCCCTCCTTGGACAAAGTGGTCAGGATCAAGATAAAGGAAAATATTAACAGCCACCGTGGGTGGTTCCATGGATATCCTGAGCCTTTCAAAGTGAAGACATGCCCTGTATGCTTCCTGATTCTCTGTTTGAATGCATGAGTGGGAATGTAGCTTGACTGGATTTTATTGCGGGTGACTGTGTGGCAATAGATACAGAATTAAGGAAAGTCATATTCATGTGCTTCCTTCAGGTCCAAGCACTTCAGAAGGTGCTGTGGGACTGATGTGGGAGGGTTCTGAGGGCTGCTGAAGGGCTCACATGCTGCTTTCAACAATGAACCACAGAATGAGCCCAAGTCACTTAAAATGCAATAAAGGGGGGCCTGGAACACCCCAAAACAAGTGATAACAATCATATGCTCACACTGATATGCATCATGCTTGCCTCCTCTCATGTATAACCAGAAGATCACCTACTAGGTGGTCCTTACTCTCATGGGACAGTAAACAATAGCATTTGCTCTCTGTCACCATTAATTGATTGTTGGCTCCCATTTTCTCCACCCCTGTACTAGGTTATGCTTAATCTGTGTTTGACTTAAATAAAAATCAAAAGAACTAAAAATGCTTATACCCTCCTACCCAAGCTTTAGAGTCTAACTGTGGGGCTTGGGTAGAAGGATGTGCTGTTTCCAGACTAAAATGTCTTCTATTTTACTTCTGAAGAAATACGTAGCTGAGGGCTAGTGTCATACCAAGGAGGAAACCCCAAGATTTAGTTTATGCAGGGTCTGAGATAGAATGAGCATTTGTAATGTCTGATTAATAATTAAATGAAGGAATGAATAATACCATTCTCTGAGATGGGAGATGTATGAAACATGGATTTGTAGGATTTATAGAGAAATAGTTTGAGGACAAAGGAATATCTTAAACTCAGAGTGGCCTGAGAAATGAATATGAATCCCATTTGAATGAGAGCTTAGACAGAACATATAGAAACTGGGCTAACCCAGTGAGAGCCAGGCATGGCTTTGCTTTGGTGGATATTGAAAATTAGATTATTTGGCAGACTACTACTCTGAGTACTTAAACTACACACAGACCTTTTAAACACCATTTGCTGCATACTAATTGACATCTTACTTGAAGGCCGTTTTATGTAGTCCTTAAAATAAGACCCACGGGACCCATTTGGGCATTAATTTTCTGGGCTTGGTGTCCATCAGTATAAACATTCCACAACTCATACTCCTCATGTTCTCCCTAATCTGTCTCCTGTCAGTATTTTCTTGACACTTGTGCCATAGGGTTGCATTAAAATGTAGCCAAGTACAGTAAATCATAACTTGTATTAAGTAACCAGTCTAATTCCAAATGTTATTATAAAGAGGGAACAGGCTGACATTCTTGTGTCACAGACTTTGATTATCATTTCAAAAACCCAGCACAGCAGTCACCCACATAAAAAATAGCTTCAAATGCCACCAGGCTCCCCATGCTACTGTAATTTAGCAAGCGATGACATGGGTGACTCTGCCAGCGAGAAGATGTGATGAAAATATCGGTCAGAAATACAATGTGCTCCAATTTTCTTGCCCTTTCCTCAAAATCGGTAGACTTAGCTCTTTAAATAGGAGCCGTGCAAACAATGTGGCATTTGGCATAGTAAACTGTGGTTTGATTTATTAGTTTCAGTGGACTTCTCTGCTGTCAACTCTAATAGAATACCAAAATTAACGATTCTTGTCACTCTCAATATCCCTCCTGCTTTCTTACAAGGTGATGATAATTTATGGACTGAAGTTTGTTCAGTTTTTTAAGTGTGGATTTGTAAAATGGACACCATCTTTGACATAAATTCTCAAATTGAGAACCCCAGGGGAGGACCCTTGAGATAATAGAAACAGAGGTGGCCGGTAGACCTTATTTCTGGAGTGAAGCTACAGCTAAGAGGACAGCTGTCATAGGCTGCCATTAATACATGTCCCATCTTACCCCTGTCTTATTCAAAATATTAATCCTCAATGAGCTTTTTCTTGTGACTTTTAATACACAAATGCATCATTAAGATTGGCTTCTAGATAGCTTCTGTTTGAGATATGTAATCACAGTAACGAACGAGCACAGTGGTCCACGTCGAAACTTTCAGTCAATATTTGTAGACTATATAACTCTCCTTGATTTAGTATATCTCAGATGATAGAAATCCTATGGTTTTGAGTTTTAAAACAAGTGTTTCATTTTATACATTAAAATCCATATTTACTTGAGTTTCTAGGTTTTATTTTTGTGGGTGTATGGGTGTGTCCAGAGGTGATGCATGGATATAGGAAGGGAACATGAGGGGGGGGACGGATCAAAGTAGGGGACAAAACAAAGATAAAGGATGCATGTGTCGCGAAGGCAGAATCAGTCAGTGCTGTTGAAGGAAAGGAAGGCACCCAAAGTAGGGGAGGCGAGTTATGAAAAAGAACAAAAAGAATACAATGTACAAAAATGTTACAATGAAACGTATTTGTGTTGTAATTAAACTGTTAAAGAGTCTGGTACAAGCTGGGCAGTGGTGCCTCACGCCTTTAATCCCAGCACTTGAGAGGCAGAGGCAAGTGGATTTCTGAGTTCAAGGCCAGCCTCATCTACAGAGTGATTTCCAGGACAGCCAGGGCTACACAGAGAAGCCCTGTCTCAAAAAAAGAACAAAAACAAACAAACAAAAAAAAAACCAGCAACAACAACAACAAAAGTCTGGTACATACAGGTGGTATTTTGTTTTGTTTTGTTTTGTTTTGTTTCGTTTTGTTTGGGGTTTTCCCTCTGGCCCACATTAACAGGACACCCACTTTAGTGGTAGGATTACAAAAGAGCTGGACAGTGGTGGCGAACGCCCTTTATCCCAGCATTCGGGAGATAGCAGCAGCTAGATCTTTGAGTTTGAGGCCAGCCTGGTCTACAGAACAAGTTCCAGAACAGCCAAGGCTACATAGAGAAACTCTATCTTGAAAAATAAAACAAAACAGTTATATTAATTATATGTGCCTGAAAGCTCCCTAAAACTTGAGTTATTGGATTCTGCCCAATTCTATTAATGTGTGTGTATACATATATATGTGTGTGCATGGGTGCGTTCGCATTTGTGACGTAGCTGGTTCTGTAAGAGTTATCTTTTGAGTTGTCTTTATATTTTACTTCCTCCTCAATAAGTGACATTACTGGCCTTCAGCCATAACCCAAGAAGTACAGACAGCTATCACATTAATTATAATAGAATAAGTTAGAAATTATCTACGTCCTTCTGAAAAGCGATCCTCTCCTCAGACATGCTGTGAGAACCAATATTAGCATGCCTGATCCTGACATAGATTCTGGGTTTCCCTCACTCCCTGATACAGCACAATGAGGAAACGCTGGTAGTTTCCTTACTGATGTGTTGGGGTGGTGGCCGCGTCAGAACATACCACACTAGACCCAAGCACTTACATGTGTAAGAGGTTTAATTGAGAGGGTGAGAGGGGGAAGTGGCACGGAAAGAGAGGAGTGGGAGAGAGAGAGAGGTGGAGGAATGTTCCCCGTGTGTACACATGGGTTGTGACGTATGGCCCAGGTAAAGGTGGGAGGTGAGCCCAAGGGATTTTGGGAATGTGGTGGCTGTTGCCCTGGCCACCACAAAAGGATGAACTGATTATGAAACTGGTGATTACCAGGTTATCTCATTTCCCATGAGACACACTTCCACCTGTGAACCTGGAATACGACCGTCTCTGCTCATTGTGGTGGAGTCCGCACACCTGAGACTCCTAGGAGACATAAGGAATCTCATGAGTCCCTGCCTCACTGGCACTCCCATGAAGATGCAAACAGGCTGTTGCAGATGGGAAGAGTTAAATGGTCTCATCCATTTGGGAATCTAAAAAGCGAGCTTTCTTGCCTTTCCAAGAGTCATAGACATGAAGAATTTTTTTTTTTTTAAGTAGCTGAGAGTTTTTACAGAGAGAGGGCACATGACTAGTAAAGATCAGACCAAGTAAGATTTAGTTGTCTATATTAAAATATACCAAAAAATCTTAGTAGAACTTTCTGACCATTACTACTTAACTATCGTGTCAATTCAGCCTGGACTTTTATGAATCTTCATTCGAGTGAACTTCACTGTTCTCCAGCGCACGATTTAGGGAAAAATTTGTATGTTGTTTTCCTTGCCTATTTTTGGTGGACTGAGTGACAGGCAGCTTAGATTTAGCTTTGAATAGTGGTAAGGTATGAAGGACTATATTAGGTATAAACAAGGAAGCCTTGCCAGGAAGGCACAGGCAGCTTAAGGACTAGAAGTCTGGTTGCTTGGGTTGGTATTTTTCTGAACAAAAGAGCAATAAATATAAAATCCTATTTTGTTTCAGTACATATAAATCTTAAAGCCTTTGGTTTTAGCATGGACCTGTTTATATTCTTTCTTTTTTTTTTTTTTCTTTTCTTTTATTGGCTATTTTCTTTATTTACATTTCAAATGTTATCCCCTTTCCCGTTTTCCCCTCAGAAAACCTCCTATCCCATACCCCTCCCCCTGTTTCTATAAGGGTGTTCCCCTTCCTACCTACCCACTCTCACCTCCCCACCCTGGCATTCTCCTGCACTGGGGCATTGAGCCTTTACAGGGCCAAGGGCCTCTCCTCTCATTGATGCCCGACAAGGCTATCCTCTGCTACACATGCAGTTGGAGCCATGAGTCCCTCCATGTGTACTCTTTGCTTGGTGGTTTAGTCCCTGGGAGCTCTGAGGGTCCTGGTTAGTTCATATTGTTGATCCTCCCATGGGGCTGCAAACCCCTTCAGCTCCAAGGTTGATAACTATACTTCTGAGAACCTAGCATTAAGGAACAGTCATATTTGGATATTGTATTTCTTAAACTCAGGGTCATCCTAAAGGTCCACTGGCATGAATTCTCTGACATTGAAAGGCACACTATAGTATTTCCCATGGCTGCTAAAACTTGGTTGACAGCTCACCATAGTGTTTCCACCACGTTGCCTGTAGCCACCAACTCCCTGCCAGCATCCGCTAAACACCTTCAAAGCCTGCTTAGACTTGTTTTCTTACCAGGATGTCCTGTGCATAAATATAAAAGATGCTTTTTAACATGATGTGAGTGGGCCCAACATGTCAGCACAGTAGGATCACAATCTTGATTTATAAGAAAAACACAGGTGATTTTTTTTTATACATTGTTTTAATTGCATTTGAAAACAGTTTTGCTCCACGAAACACACAGTCTGTTAAATCCCCTGGGCTTATTTCGAGTCAGTTTTGAGAGGCAGTCTAATCTCATCCACCAAATCATCGTCTTTACTTTAGCCACCTTGAAGGAGCTCATCTTTTCTTCAGCTAAAACTTAATGTGGTCACAATTATTGTCTATTATTTTTCTTCTCTCCTGAGTATTCCCTCTACAGTAGCAATGAGTATCCCTTATTTTTTTTTATTTCAAAATAAGAATGTCAAAATCATGTAGTCAGAAAAAGGAATTTCTTAAAATGAGTGTTTCTTTGCCTGTTGTTTCTCCTGAGCTCAGGGCATACAGGGACTTCCTACAAGAATCGTGGTGGATTTCTTGCTAAGTTCTAGACAACCATCCTTGTACTCCAGAAGAGACATGGTACACATGTGATAATAATACTGCACTCTTGATATTAGAGATTAATTACTCTTACAATAAAAATATAAGTCATCTGTCTTTATAGCACAAATTCATAGAGCCAGTGCAATGCTATGCTAAATTGTCTAACAAAATGTCATAAGTATATTTGAATAAATTTTATATATCTCCACACAGCTTTTTTTCCTCTACTTTTGACTCATTTTTTTCCTCCTTGGGTTTTCTACATTGAGCCAGTTTACCAACTATAAAATATATAAAAAAAGGGATTGAATATAGTTTTATTCTGAATAAACTTAATAAGAAATACAATATTGAAACATGAAAACTAATTGGCTAGATTAATTTTGCCCAAATCGTTCATCAAAATTCAAATTCCAGGTAACAAATGGGTTTTCAACACATATTTATAATAATACTAGAACTGGGCAATCAACCTTGTCATTGCCAAGTTGTGTAAATGTTTTCTCAGGTGTTCATGAAACAGGTGTGTTAAATCAGAAGAAACATATGACTGTTTCTTTAACAGTCAATTAGCAATACATGGGATTATTTTACAATATAATTAGGTAACATAACATTGCCACAGAGGTATTTTCGAAGAAACGTACTTTTAAAGTTCTGGGATTTTCATAGAAAAAGTTGCAATAACCATGGGCCTGGGCTTAGAGAAACCAGAATAACACTTTCCATATGAATTTTCATAGTAACTGGCTGAAAGTAATCTGTCTCAGCCAGCCATTATTCTCTCTTGATCTTGGAAGAGTAAGGCTGTGGTTCTAGGTCAATAGTCCCCATCTTATTCATCAGCCGGTTTGGGTCTCTCCATCACACACTCCTCTCACACTGTGCTCTTTCTCTTATCCCCCATGATCCAGTATTTAATTAAGACTATGCTGTGAGGCTTAGGAGGGCTTGGTCTTGATTTCAAACATCAGTTCAGGACGGCTTAAAGAATGACACATGTTTTATTTCTATTAAGACTCCAGAGAGCTGAGTTGCCTCTCAAGTGTTGGCTTGTTGTTCTATCATCTCGGAAAAAAATAATTCTTTAAATCCTCATAGATCTGTCCTCCAACATCTGTTTTCTTACAAAAATTACAGGATTGGAATTTAGGGGAAATATATACACTTAATAAAACACTTAATGTTTGTCTCAATTTATGCCCTAAAGTATGAAATATGGGAAACTAAACCAATCAAATGGAATAGTGTTTTTAATGTCAGAGTGTTTGTGTTATCAGTGTATGAACACCAGAAGGGAAGATGTAAAACTTCACAGAGGAGGGAAATCCTACACAATTTTTAAAACTAGTTATTTTAAAATATCAAAGATGTTCCCCTCAGGAAATGAATATGTACTTCCTGTGCAGTGACAGAAAGAGAAGCCAGTCTCACCGAGGATGCTAGGACTTTTCCATGCGCCACACGGCTCACCGTGTTATATTTATAAACATCTCCTGCAGCCATCATTGAGGGTTCTAAGCTGTCAGGCTGATCATTGCTACCTTTTCATGCCACCCTCTTTGGCTTTAGTAGTCTTGACTATAGCTAAGCTAAGTGGGCCAAGTTGCTCCAAATGGACCCCGAAGTTCGTCTTATCTTATTTATGGCAATGTTTTTAAAAAGAAAAATGTCCTAGCTAAGTGGAAAGGCTGCCCACCCGGACAGCAGACTTTCCTCTCAGGTCCAACAAGCTGCCAACGTGGGGTGGGATGATGGGAGATTAGAGAATGCTTACAGATCATCTGATAAACCATTTAGCTTGCCTTGATCCGAAATCACACAGTAATGACTTGTGGTTCCTTTCAGGAAATTCTAGTTATTTTCTTATGACATAAGCAAAGGTGAAGTTCTGCTTTAACATATTTTATATGTTGGTGAATGGGATATATGTTATTCACCTGTCAGTAGGAGAAACAGAAGATTTGATTCCTGTCAACTGTTGAAGATGATGATCATAAATGATATACATTGTATAGGTGCTTCAAAGTTGACCTGTTTTGAAGCCAGTCCTCCTTGTCCTACCTCCTCCTGTCTTCTCTGTATTAGAATGTTTTCTGTGACTAACAATGCAGTATCTTAGAATGGGATATTTGTAAAGAACAGTGCTTTAACTTATGTTTCAAGTCTAAGGGAAGCAGCTTAGATTAACATATAGCAAGAGACAAAGACTGTGTGAACTGTCAGTGACTCTTCGGTTGTTTCCCTCTCCTTAGGAAGCCACCAGGATTCAGTTGTGCGAGCTCCATTCAAATGATCTTGTGTAATCCCAATCACTTCACCCAAGGACTCCACCTCTAAACACTATAGAAGAAGTTTCTACACTGTTGATCACCCATGATGAATTTTATATCTCATACATGATGCTCTAGGAGGCACAGACTATGTTCAAACCACAGCACCATCCTTTCGATATTGCTCAGGTCACAATCACCATGTCGTGGGACTATTCTAATGCACTGTATACAATTTTTCTGTGCCTGACTCCCCGTCTCATCCTTGGGGATCTTTATTTTCATGAAGAGTCCATTTGACTTTTGATTTATGTAACATAAGCCTGTGTAACTTTCCTAGAACTATACTGTTCAATTGGACAAATGGTTGTCTTAGGGGGAAATGTGCAATTAAAGCATTTAGAGGCATCCTCTAATTATCTGCAAGGATTATAAAAATACATGGCACTAGGAAAGTACGACGCTGAAGCAATATTTCATGGGACCAGGCAAAATAAAATCAATATTTTATTTAGAGTATGTGGCTGACTTCATGTGTGTGTGTGTAGAGGGTATCTACTTACATGTGATTTAGGCCTTTGTACACATGTGCATACCAATGTGTTATGCACATCTGTCTATGGAGGTCAGGGGTTAACATTAATATCCTCTCCAGTTATAGTCCACCTTTTTAGGACAGGTTCTCACTGAGTCTAAATTTCATCAGTGGGCAAGACCGACTGGCCTGAGAGCCTCAACAATCTGCTCTGGTATTGTTGCACTTGGCAGGTTACCAACTGAGCCATCTCCTCAACCCCTGATGCTGACTTTGAAAATACCAGCCAGTCTTACCTGCCTATTGTCGATGTCTTTCTTCAATATGTCTTTGAGCATGTATGTTTAGGAAAATTCATGTTTTGAATAGCTCACGTAGTAACAACCCAAAAAGAGTACTTACAGAATTCCTCCAACCTATGATTTTGTTTTAGATTTTTTTTCCAAGTATCAGATCAATTAATATGACTTAAAAGAATGATATATGTTCTTATAAAAATCACTATTTATATGGCTCTGTGACCTTTTGCTTCATTAGTGCTTGTAATTATTTCTCCTCATTCCCAAAAATGATTTTGAATGTGTTGACCCCCACTGCAGTGTCTAATTTGCCTTATTAATATTGTGAGCTCAGCGTCACGGTCCGTCAGCTCAGTAATAGTGGGAGGTAGCATTCCTAGGCAGGGAGCATCCTGCCCTTACTGTCTACTGTGATGAGTTTTGTGCCCGCCCACTTGGAGGCAGAGGAGTTGAACTCTCATGTGGGGGAACAATTTACAGGAAATATTCAGAAAGGCAGTTAAGGTGTGGTTTTGCTTTTCAAAACTCAGGAAATGGAAAGGACAAAATGAACTGATGAGTGTTTTCTTGTAAATATCTCAAAGCAGCATGTTGACATAACATAGTCTCAAAAGTAAGTAATGCTGAATGTCAACAAGAATCAAGCCACTTGGCTGTAATTGAGAAAAAAACCGAGAGGTGAACTAATTTAGCAGTTTTGAATACCCCTCATCATGCCCCAGTCAGAGAGAAAAAGGAAAGGGCATTGATCTCTTAGGGCGTTTTAACCAGAAAGTGGGACACAAAAGGGGTCATTTCACAGAACACATATATAGAATAAGTTAGAATCTGCTGTAGATTCTTTAATGTGCAGGATATGCTCATCCTCATGTTTAAGATGCATCTCTAAACAATCAAATGTCCCACTGTAGACTATCGGTGTACTTGCATCTAAGTAATACATAAAGCACCAGTATATTTCTTCAAAATAGTTATATCAGCTTGGATGATAAAAATTCTTCTAAGGGAAAAACAAAGCCACTTTAAATTTCAGATCACTTTAAATTTCAAGTTTAACTCTCTCACTAGATCTATGACTTTGATGGTTAACTCAATTCTATAAAAAAAATAACATGTCTTACACAGAATTCCTGGGTAAAATTGGAGGAAAGCTGTTGTTTCTTCTTTTCTTCAGAATGGATATCTAATGATGATTAATCACAATAATAACAGTAATAACAAATTCAAGCATAATTATGTCTGTGTCCACAATTTTGTTGATATGCAGGTGTGACCAAACCTCTCAGGACCCCAAGTCAAAAGAAAAAAGTTGCAGTCTAGTCTTTGATACACCTTGAAAAAAAAGGCCACTCTGTTCCCCAAAACAATAATGATAAGGGAAAGACAGTTGGGTACAATTCATTAGATTTTCGATGTGACACCATGTGATTGCTGAAGTATTAACAAGCATTCCAATCCATTGCCATACACATAACTGAAAACAAAAGTTAGTCCCACCTCTAAGTAAAACAAACCCATTGCCGTGCATATCCTGAATTGGTATAATTTTACTTTGTTCTATCAGCTTTGTAAAGAACTGATTTAAGTAAATCCAGCTCACAACAACCCATGAAAATTATTTTGACCCATTAATACACCAGGCTCTTGTTCTGTGGACTGCCTTCTTTGGGTAAATGATTTCTATTTCATAGTCCATTGTCATAATCTTGGCCCCAGTTCAATTCCAATTTAAGAATATACTTGGAGTGCTGTCATCTTCTAGCTGCACACAAACATTCTAGGAATTTGATGCCTTCTAGAATAATCTGTGCCCATTATGCAAGTGCAATCAAAGACACTTTTTCAGAACAGAACAAAAGAGAGATTGGATTCTCTGTAGCTTAAATTGCTTAAATAGAGTTCTCAGTAGTGGAATTGTTAATGGATTTTATGCAAACAAGGGAGACAGAATCATACATTTTTATTAGTCACCCAAGAAGCCTTTGGTTTCAGGTTGTTCTTATCACCCAAACTCTAAGGCTCGTCTTTAAGAACCTCTTGCCTAATTAGGAAGTTCATCACTTAACGTTTTGACAATTAAAACAATATAAAGTTAAAATAAAAACTAACAAATTACCCTCAGAGGCAACAGGATACATCAGTTTAAAAATGAACAGCCCAAGGATTTATGGCACCTTCCTTTGTTCTACATAATCCTCCTGTGCTGTCTAGAGTCTGATGTTTTGTAAAATATCTGCATTGGATTCTAGCAACATTTGTTGGTATTAATTCTCTACATGGCATAGAAACATTGGTTTAGAAATGTGCAGCTTTTGTGTTCTGACAACTAGCCCTCCTTCCACAGTGATCTCTACATCAGCGAATATTATTCTGCCGTGAACACTGCCTTCTTCATGTCCCACTATAATGCGAATCTCTTGTCAGCATAGCATGTTGCCTTGTTCAGAAGGGATGGTGAGGTCAAATTTGGGAAATGTCCTTATAGGCCTCCTGCTCTGGGGACTGTTTACCTCTTCTTGTTTTAGAAGTGGCCTCAGTCATGGTCCCAGACATCCCTGGAGGCAACTTTTCCATTTATTTTGTCCATTTAAGGGGAATATATTGGGAGCTTTGCTGCTGAGAGATTAAAATAAATACATTGGGAGGAGCAGTCTCAAAACTGCTGGGCAGACCACTGCCGTCTCCCTAGAGTCCATTGGCATTCCTACCATAAAGGCAATAACTCTGCCCAGTCCAATGGTTAGAGATATGCCGCAGTCTAGAAAAAAAAATTCCAACACACCCAGAACAGGGTTTCTTTACTTGTGTACATTGAAAACTAAAGAGCAAAATGTGTTATAATAAAGTTTCCTTTGATGACTTTTTAAAAGTCCACTGACCTGCAAAAATTGACCCAGGCATCTAAAGTAATGATTTCACAATAGCAGTGGCTTGTTTGTCTTGTTTTGTTTTTGAAATTCTGAAAAAGATACTTAACAGTGAATTGTCCTTGTAGAACAAGATGGGTAATTGTAAATAAACAAACAAACAAACAAACAAACTTCCTTTGTATACTGAGTTTGGATCACAGGCTCTCATATATGTTGGGCCTAAAAATTAAATTTCTTAAATTGAAAATTTGGGCTGTGTGTGTGTAATTCACTGGTATAACATATGCTTGATTTTAATGAGGCTATTTATAGTCTAGAGCAAAGAAAGAAACAATACCAGAAACAAAGGAAGGAAGGCAGATCTCAGTTTTCAACCATTAGTGGTCACCATTAAACGAAAATAAAACTTCATTACCGTAAGACAAGAATGAGTGGCCCTCTAAGATAAATAAATTATGAATTCTGCTCTCCTTATTAAACTTTGGCTCAAGCAAGATTAACTATAAAGGGGTGTTAATTTATAGATTAGGTTCTCAACCTGTGGGTCAGGACCCCTTTAGAGATTGGACGACCCTTTCATAGGAGTTGCCTAAGACCATCAGAAAACACAAATATTTATCTTACAATTCATAACCACCATGAAGTAGCAACAAAACTCATTTGATGATCGGCAGTCACTCCAACATGAGGAACTGAATTAAAGAGTCACAGCACTAGGAGGATTGAGAGCCACTGTTATAGGTACACTGAAACACATAGACAGCATTCTGTTCTACGTGCCAGTGAACAGACTCTTATCATTCTTTTTTCTTCCCTTACAGGAAAACTGACGACATTAATAATAAACCCTTCAAGGTGAAAATGAATACAGGTACACTGTCTTTGATCATTTTTTTTTTATTTGTTTGTTTTCCTCTTTAGCTTTGCTTTTTAAGAGTCACCTTGGTCTTACATTAGCACAGCTATGTATTGATCATGTGTGTTGCAGAGTTTCTGAGCATAAAAAGAGTTAAAATCCCTTATGTTGCATCCCAATATTATAGTTCAAAGTAGAATTTTTTGCTACCTGCTATTATTGATCTTTTATTATATATTTTCTTCTTCTCTATGTATACATGTATGGTTTCATGTAGGGGTACACATGTATATGGCCAGGTGTGTGGGGGGAGACCAAAGGTTACATTTCAGTATCATTCCTTGTATTTCAAGCCACACCTTGTTTTTGAAGCAGGGTTTCCCATTTCATCTAGACCTCTGCAATTAGACTAGGCTAACTGGGCCATAAGCCCCAGGTATCTCCCTGTCTCCACAACTTCTGTGCTGAAATTTAAAGCACACTCCACAGTGCCCAGCTTTTTAAACATAGGTTCTGAGAGTCATATGGGTGTTTCTGTGCTTATAAGGAAAGCTCTTTATGAACTAAGTCATGAGATCAGCCCTTTATAGTTGTATTTTTTTCAATTCTTAAAGTTGCTTGAAATTATATTTATACATTTGAAATCTCTTGCTTAAAACATGTTAGGCTCAAAGGCAAGTTGCTCTGGAGAACAATGTTTAAACTTTTCCAATTTACAAACTTTTTTTAGATTGACAAACCAAGCAGATAGGAGTTCCAAAGCCTCACACAAAATAAGCTCAATTAATTCATCATCACAATTTGCATAAAGCCATAAGCATGTTATTTTTAGCCTTGTATACATTATCCCTAAATATTTTAACACAAATGCCTCTGAATCCTGCTATATAGATTTTAATTGCAAAATAGTTTACAAATACCTAATAAATATATATAAAACATCATTTTGTCTCCACAGTAGATGTAGTTGGCTTATAATTTCACCTTTACCTTCATTGCCTCAAAAGTCTGATATACAGTAATTAAAGAAAATAACTGTCTCATTGAAACCCTATGACTGTATCACGGCTGATGGCTAGAAAGTTGTTTCAGCCAGCCACCCCATAACAGAGCATAAAGAAAACCTAGGACATTCTTTCTCAACAAGTTCCTCGTATCAGTGTTTAGAAGAAGGATTAACAACTAGCTAGTAAGAGCCAGTCTTTAATCCCTAGATCAAGTGTGGAGGCATGTGCCAGGTCCACCTCTCTGTGGTGACTACTTAGTCAAAACCTGCTCAAACTGGCCTCTGAGAACATCCTGCCAGCTGGCTCCTGAGGGTGGAGCCCACATGTAGATAGATGTTTAGAGCGAGGGACAAGCCAAGGGTGTTGAAGGGAGAATTGACGACCTTCCCAGAGAACCATGGAGAGGCAGTTGCAGATGGTTTGCTTTCCCCCATGCCCTCTGCCTAATGATGGTTCTTATTTCATTTTGTATGTACGATGTGAAATGGACTGTGAGGAGCCTGGGGGCATGCATGTAGAGCCACTCCTGTAGACTGCGCACATAAAGAAGTAAGGTTTACTCACTGTTCGGAGGGGTCACCTTTAAAGATTTAAGTTCCACACAGCTTCCCAAAATAGGATTTTCCTGTGTGGCATATCATATTATGATAGATATGCATATATAGTTATATGATGATACTATATAAAAGTTATAAGGAACATCCTTTGCCTGTATACAATATATTCAACAGTTGGTCTTCCTGCTCCTATAACTGCATCCTAACAGTAGTCGTCCAACTTCTCTGCTGCTTCTTTAACTCTCTGGTATCTGGACCAAGTGACTGCTGAAGAGCATCAACAGAAACCACTACACCAGCCTTCCATTTGTAAGGCTTGATCTTGACTCTAGATGGACACGAATGTGCATAAAATGGAGTTGCCTATGTGGGTAAATGTATCTGTAGACATGTAAATTTGGCCATTTGGAATTTGTTTAAAATTCCAAAGTAATGTTACAATGTGGCTATTAAAAGCATGCTACTTTAAAAATACAGAAAACAAGTATTTACATGATATTTAGACAACTGAAAATACTGTCACTGTATAACAAAATTAAAGAATATTTGATTCCCATGTAACTAATAAATAAAATTGCCTCACCTTATCTAGCTATTATTTGTAATATATATATTTTAAATTCTGTATGCCAGGTATGGTACAGTAGCTCAGTTGAGTAAAGTGCTTGCTGCTCAGCCACGGGCACCTGAGTTCAAATCTTGAGCACCCAGATAAAAAATTGTGCATGGAAGCAAGCACCACCCACAGTGCCAGTATACAAAACAGAGAGAGGAGGCTCCTGGGGTTCCCTGGGCAGGCTAGCCAATCCTAGTCAGTGGGCTCCAAACACAGTGAAAGACCTGTCTTTTAAAAATAAGATGAAAAAAGAAATGGAGACACTCTTACCATTGACCTCTGTACATATATACATATACATATACATATATATGTGTGTGTGTGTGCGTGTATGGATATATGTGTGTATATATATATATATCACATACAGGTAAAAGCTCCCATATTTTCTAGGTCTAAAATTTCTTTTATATCTAACCTTATTCCCAATCAAATACACAACAAACTATCCAAGGAGAATGAGTGTAACATTAGGATGTTTAAACTATGTCCTATCTTCACTCAGCAATTGTGGCCCATTATTTTCCAATGCATGAGAATTCACAGTCATCAGAATGGGGAAAGATAATTCAGTAATTCATAGACTAGACTCTAGTTTACCCCTGTAAGTGTTTTCTAGCAGTACAAATGGCAATCAGACATCTTAAAGCTCCATGAAAGGATGCTCAACCAGGCTGTAGTAAATGAATGACTGCGAAGGTGAGGCCAGCACCAAGGTTCCTTCAGAGATGAGCTAAATGCCAGAGATAGCATCCTCACCTTGAGTCCTTAAAAACATCTTCAAAGAATAACATAAAATATCAGAATATAAGTAAATACTGAATATTAATTTCTAGTAGTTTGCCTATTCCACTAGTTTCAAAGAAGCTCAGCTTTTGAAAATAAGCTCTTTAATAAGTGCTGGCAGAAAGTCTTCGTTTGCTTAGCCTGAAGATTCCCACACTTCTTTGTCTCACAGTGACAATGTCTGAGAAATTTTTTTCCATACTGTTTCTAGCCCAAAAGAAACATTGAATCGTTCTATTTACTAAGCAATTTGGTACAAACAATATAATAAGTATTTATGTCACAACAATTTAAAAGCCATTTGATAAAATAATATATGTGAATTGAAAGAAAAATAATAATTTACTTTCAGTGGAACCACAATTACTTAATAGTGGTATGTGCCTACCTGTCATGCCTGGGGAGATTTCTCAGACCATGAACTGAAATTGTACATAACTACTCTTGTTCACTGAAATGACTTTTAGAGGGCACTTGCTTTTTTAACGTTGTAACCATCTTCTTAGCTCTTAAAGATAAAATGTGATCAAAATAAATATAATATAGCCTGTAATATTGAAACCCTGAACTACTTCAATCTAAGTTTTCCTTCCATGTCCTGCTGTTTTCTCAAAGTTTTTCCATATGCTCCAACAGGCCTGTGGGCTCATGGAGATGGCACAGGGCACCTCAGCACAGTTTAAACTTGCTGAGCTTAAGGCACGTCTCTGCTTTTCTTATTCTGAGATGGGGTGTTTTCATCTCTGTTCATTTTCAGACACTAAGAGTTCAAAGAACCAGAAGATAAAATCCTTCTAAAAGTGATGTCATTTCACTTTTGACATCCTTAACTAACTCAGCCCTCAGACCAGCTCGTAGTGACTAGATCCTATGTTGTGTCCAGTGGCAATATGTCCATTTCCCTAGACACCTTGTCTCTCATAGGATTTCAGCAAATTCAAAATAGCTATCAGTGTTCGGCTAAAGGTATTTTGAGTTGTAATTTTCTATCCTCTGTGTCTTTCTCTTTGGGTTTTTAGCTATAGTATTTTTATTCATTTACCTTAGTTTCATTCCACATTTCAACTCAGGTTCCCTGTTTGATGGTTTACACCTTAAAAATTATAATTTCAAGTTAGATTTTATATTAGAAGAGTTACAACAATTTTGTGTTCTATTGCCCTTACTCCTTATGACTTTACCAGTAATTAATTCACTCATAATTACAACTATATTTACTAATCTGAGATTCTCTTGTGTTTAATTAGTTGAATATTTTCTCTATAAAATAAAGAATAAGAAATGCATGTGATAAGACACAATAACTATACTCCCACAATTATATTTTCATATTGTTGGTTACACTATGCTTTTGTGTATGTTCACGTTCAAAGAGTTTGCTTTGATTTGATGAGGAGGAGAAGGGTGGAAAACTATTGGACATGCTAGATTACCATGGAATGTGGGAGCAGAATCAGAGTCTATTCAGAAATAGAATGCTAACCTTTCAGTCTAGGAGTCTCGTCTTCCAAATTTAGAAGGCTCAACTTCTCAGAGCATAGAAAATGGCCTATGCCTTTGCACACATTTCACTTCACATTTTGATTTCCTTAGCGTACATATAGGTCATATCATATCTACAATTCAAAGCTATAAAGACAATGCATTTGTTTTCAAAAGCATGCTCATTTCAATACTTGTCTATCAGGGCTGCTCTGGATTTCAATTAGAACAACTAATTTAGAACTGTAGGGAGACATGAAATTGCACAATGTTATTGTGTTTCTTTAAGACCTGAACATATGAAGTATGTATCAGCTGAAAAAAATATCACTTCAAGAATTGTCCAGTCAAGATAACTCATCCTTGGTTTTCTTTAGGAACCACCTTGCTGTCTTTAACAACCATAAGTAAAATAGAGTAAATTTAAATTATTTATATGAATGTGTATTACAACATGGCACGAGTTTCTAGACTTGGTGTGCATTAACCAAGTGGTAAAACAGAACTGAGCTCTGTATCTGGGGTTTCATTAGATAACAGGCATTGAGCATTCAATATAAAACCTTCTGTTGCATTTGAGAGCATTGCCATCTCTCTCTGAGCAGACCGCTGGTTGCTCACTTTTGTCTCGTTTGTCCTTTTCAGTTTGGGGATGGGGGTGAAAATCACAGGTGTATTCCATGACTACTAATGCTCAGCTGTTCATCTTTCTCATGAATGACTGACACATCTCACTTAAAATGCATGACATTGCATGTGCTTTCTCTGTTTTGCCTTGGCCTCTGCCATATCATGTTTTTGCTTCCAGATAGCGGTGGGTGTGCTCGCAAACGTGCCGCCATGTCTGTTACGTTAACATCTGTGAAGAGAGTTCAAAGTTCTCCAAACCTATTGGCTGCAGGTATAACGTCACTAACTCACAGTGTCACACCTGAATGGCTTCACCTCACCTCTCTCTTTCCAGAATCATCTTGTTGGAATGTGGACAGAGGCTTTAAATGCCTTTCAAGTCCTCTACTCAGCCTTTTTTTCTAACCCCAAGAATAGCTCCTGCCCTTTCTGGTTTTGATCTAAAAATAAAAAGTCAAAGGAAACTGATACCTTCTTAAAAACAAACATTTAAAAATATAATTAAAAGCATCAGTCACTTGCCAAAAATATATTAACTGCAAGTGTTAACTATTTAAGTTTTTGTTATCTCATGAACTAAAAGTAACCTGATACTTGATTAAGATATCATCCATTTCTTCGAGAATTAGTTTGGTTCTTTCCCAAAGATTTCAAACAGGAAACAGACTTTCTCGCATCTATCTAATACATGCTCTAGAGTATATCAGAATCTTGATTAACTTAGATGACCATGAGACCACAGGTAAAAGTGTCTTTCAGAAAGCCAGTGAGGATGTGGATCTCAGCATCCACTGAGGTCGCTCTCTTTTTTACTCAAAGTCTTTAATGGCTTACCTTCACCTGAGACACAGGCTCCATCTGGAGAGTCTGCCACTGTAGAAGATCAACTGGAGTCCAGCCTGTCCCTACACCCTTAACAGGGTAGCCCACATTCCTCTTGGTAACTGGTTACTTAGTTGGTTGACATAGTTGAAGCCTAAGATTAATTAGCTATATAACAGAAGGAGGAAAGTAATGGGGCCTCTATAGAATTTCAGTTGTTGTTCTGTATTTCAGTCTAATGTAAACACATGTTTAGTGGTCAGTTGGTACTCAGGATGTCCTACCCAGCCTTAAAGAAAAAAAAAAACAAGCAAACAAGAAACCTTTTAAAGGTGACTTCTACATTCTTCCCCAACTTACAAATGGATTTCAAGGTCCAAGTTTAAATGTCAACTCAAGAGCCTCATGTTGTCCTTCTTTACAAAGGAAACAAACCAAAAACACTGCAATGTATACAAACTGATCTTACTTGGATTTAAAAGTCACTCTGAGTGTGCTTGATCATGCATGGATGAATATGAGAAGGTATTATAGAAGCATGGATTACTACTCTAAATGCAGTAGATGGATGAGAGTGAGGAGAAATGAAGTAAATAGAAGGGAGGCACATCACCTAGAATGCCTGAACTGTGAATTTCCTTGACATTTCAACTAAGTAAGACCTCAGTTGTGACCACCGATGCACATCCTAGAGAATGACTTACCATGTGTCTCAGTTAGGGTTTTATTGCTGTGAAGAGACACCATGACCACAGAGACTTTTATAAGGAAAAACATTTCATTGGGGGCTATATTACAGTTTTGGATGTTTAGTCCATCATCATCATGACAGGAGACATGGCAGCAAGCAGGTAGAGATAATGCCGGAGAAAGAGCTGAGAGTTCTACATCTTGATCTGAAGGCAGCAGAAGGAGACTGTGTACCACACTAGGCATAGCTTAAGTAACTGAAACCTCAAAGCCCGCCCCCACGGTGACGCACTTCCTCCAAGGAGACCACACTTCCTAAGAGTGGCCCTCCCTATGGGGCCAAGCATTCAAATGCATGAGTCTGTGGTGGGATACTTCTACACAAACCACCACGCCATGTTAACAATTCCTATTTATTATCATCTATAAAAATGACCTCTGCGAAAGAGAGCATTGGGTCAAACTAGAGATTGCATTTGAGAGAATTCAAACTATTCTACAGGCAAGTCCATACCCTTCAAGTGTTTGGAAAGACTAAATGTTTCACAGTCAAAAATAGAAAAATAAGTCAAGCCAGTCCTGATGGCATGACCTGTGGCCCCGGTTCAAGGCTGCCCAGACCAGCCAACAAGTTTAAGGGAAATCTGGTATACTGTCTCAAAATTTAAAATAATAAAATCAGAGTTAGGGATGGGATGTAGCTCAGTGGTGAAGCACGTATCTTGCATGTGCCAGATTTGTTCAATTCTCTGTACCTGAGGGAAAGGGAAAGAGGGAGGAAAGTTAAATAAACCTCAGCAATATGAGCAATTAGTATCTCTTACCTATTTTATGTCACTAGAAATAAGACTTTTAACAGTGCCTTGAATTTCTGATTTAAGTTTAAAAGAATATTTCTTTTGCATATATCAACACATAAAGCCTTTAAAGAAATTTTAATTACATTTTAAATAAAAGAATCAAGATCCTTTATGCCCGGGATCATTGTGTAGCAGATTTCACAAGAACTTATGAGACAGGAATTTATGTTTCAACATTGCTAGAGAATTAACCATCCACTGAAATGTATGCTAAAATCATGATAAACTCAAGCTTTATTAAAGCGCAGCCTTATCTTGATGTTTGATTTGTGGGCCTGCCCGTAGAGTTCATCATTGTCTAGGTACAGTGTTCTCTGTTTCTCCCTCTCGGGGCTCTATGACCCCATAATGTGGTCTCTGTTGTGAAGAAACAGAGCTGGCCATCTAGAACTATCAATCACAGGATATGTATTCTAAATGTTTTTCAGTTTAAGTCCATACACCCTTTTCCCCCTACCTCATCTACATCCCTGGTACTTCCACAAAGATTGCTCCTTTTGCCTCGCCCCAGTATACATTGTCAAACCCAAGAGTAATGGGAACTTCCTGTTCTCAAGCAAACAGTTTCAACACTCACAGTCATTGCTGAGGCTGCTTCCCCATTCATTGCCCTTCTGGCATCCCTAGATTTGTTCTTCATCTACCGTGTATAACACCCTCATGGTCGTTAATCTCTTTCCTTAAGTGCCCCCAGAGCAGAATCCTAAAAATGTATCACCACACTATAGCTTTCTCTCTAGAGGTGTCATTTGTCTTTCAACTGAAAAAAATGGTGAATTCCAGGCCCCCTTAAACTCTAGGTATAAAACCCAGTAAATATGAATAATTCTACAAAGTTATTTTTACTGGATTACTGGATCATCCTCATTTTTATTCCAATTTACGGTAATATATAATGAACTAAAAACTAAAGGACTCCCACAATCCTTTCCAAGATAAAAGCTTTATGGATCCAATAGACCAAAAAGTGCAAACTGATTCCCTCAGATGGCCACGTAGGAGGTTCTGAGACAATCGATGACTAGATATGGTTAAACAAACTGCTTTTGTACCAAAGGCAATTTCTTGACTATGATTTATTTTCTACAGCTTATGAGCTAAAAGATAAAAGAACATATAGCTTTTCCTGTTTGAATAAAGACTTGGAAAAATTAAATTCTGAGAACAATATGAAAATATTATCTTGTACAGTAGATAAATCTGCCTCTGTGAAAGAAAAAAACAAAAACAAACAAGAAAACCAAGCTATTGAAACATTAGTCACTGTCTAATAGAACACTTAAAAACAGTTAGTCACAGATGAACTTCTGCCAGCCACAGATCTGGTGGCTTACTTAAAGGTTCTGAAAAGTTCCCATTGCTTGCAAACCAGAATCTATGCAATCCTTTAATTCTGTGTTCAGGATTCATATATCCATTTCGGGCCATGATAAGCTTAAAATTACATGGTTGAAATATTATTATGGGTGAGAATTAGTGTTTGGTATATGTTCTAGTTGTAGATTAAGTCCCTCAGATGTAGATATTTAACAAGTGGTCAGCCTGTTGAAATTAAAATGGTGCTCAGACCCCTCATTACTACATTTAAGGTACCCTGTTTTAGAACTAAGATAATGTTGACAAAAACTATGTATGTGGTTCTGTGCTGAGTGTGCTCACAGGTTTGGTTTGATTCACACTCGAGTTAATTTCAGCATTGTTTTTCTTTCAGGGCGTGAGTCTCAGTCTCCAGATTCAGGTACAGAAAAATATTGTGAACAGCTATTGTGCTTTGTTTCAAGGACATTTCTTTTCTTTTTTTCCACATCCATAGCCACATCGCTGAATTTATGTTAAATTTAAATTTCATATGCTGTTCCGCATAAAGAATTATAATTCTATAAAGACCATTTTGGATTTAGAAAAACAAATCCATTTTCTAACACACCAAAAGAGAAAGAAAAAAAAAAAAAACAAATTCAAGTGAACGTAGATATTTCTGTGTTCGATTTGTTTTCCCTTAATAAAAGCTTGGAGATCTTACAATGATCGAAATCCAGAGACACTGAACGGAGATGCCACATATTCCTCTCTTGCAGCAAAAGGTTTTAGAAGTGTTCGGCCAAACCTGCAAGACAAAAAATCACCAACCCAGGTAATACAGCTTGGTGTCTGCTGTGTGTCTAGTTCCTAGACCTCTGTTTTCTCATCCTCCTGGAAATCTCATTCCTAGTGTCCTAGCTAAAACGCTTCTGCCTTCTCTACTTGCTTTGTCTGTCATGGTAACATGAACATGGGGCTTGAGCTTTAAGCTCAAAACAGGTAGGTTTTTGTTTTTGCTGTTGTTTTAGTCTTTACTCTCTGGTAAAGCTTATAAAGGTAGGCCAGCTTCTACAGTAATCTTTAAGATAAAGTCTAATTATTAAAGCTCTGACAGCTGTTTGTTTGGATTTCAGAGTTTGAGAGTCAGTGTTGAATGAATATGAGTCAGACAAACAATGAGCTTTTGAGATGTTAGTAAAAACCGTACATGCAAAATGCTAAAAAGCCTGTGTCTAAATGACCTCCAGGTCTAAAAATAGGACAGGATAACATACACTCACTTTTAGTGTAATTTCTAAACTTTTCGGTGGGAGTAATGTCTTTGTAATGTATTCTCAACTAAAACATCTTTTCCAGTCTGTGAGAAAATATTAATAATAAGATACAAAATATTTTTATAGGACAGTGACCATTCAGTATAGACTGCTTAGGGCCGAGTCTGTATGGATTTCTTCAGGGCAGGTTTGACAATGGGCTACTAACTTGGACTTTCTTTCTATTTTTCCTTCTATATCATTTCTCTTTCTGTCCACTTTTGGCCATCTAGGCACCCCTTCCACCAGCCAGAAAGGAGAGCTTTGACAGCCAGTCCTTGATAACCAATCAATCAAAGGGTGACATTTTAGATTCATTAGTACCTAACACACAAACTTCATCTTTTACAGAGGACTTTACTAACCTTAAACCTCTCCAAGGAACTGTGCATTCTAGTGAAGATTCTAACCAGACACTAGTGTATTCTGAGGAATCCAGCACAACTGTGTCATACACACAGAAAATCACTAACCCACTACCAGCAGGCTCCAGCTCTAGTCCTGCACAGTATGGAGACATCAACACCCCATTTCTACAAGAAGACTACACTCAAGATTCTCAAACTCGAAGAATTTCTACCTTGAAACTAACCCCTAACCAGGACCTAGGAAGTAGTTTTCCCCTTAATACACCACAGTTTCCACAACCCACTGACATTCCATCATTTCTGAAAAGGTCTTGCTCAGCAACCCCTGACCCAGACACACACACAGCATCTCTTTCCATTCAGATAACTCCCCATTCACGACATGATCTTGAAAGCCACAGACAGTTCCCTGAGCTTCTTCCTCCAGAGACTGCAAAGATGCCTCTTCAGCAAGATAGACAAACGTCTTCAGATGCCATGACCTGTCGGTCCCCAGCGGTACATTACACTTGCCAATCTCTTCTTCTGTGTGCATCACAGAGATGCTAACTCCTTGAGTTTGAGCTTTACTAGCTTCTAACCAGGAAGGGAAAGGAGAAAGAAACTATTTTAAAACCTTATTGGCTGAACTCAGTGATTTCTTTGCATCTATTTATTTGCACACAAATCTTTACTACAAAAATTCTAAGAGTCTCTCCTTTCTAAGTTTTGGGTTTTTGTTTTGTTTTGTTTTGTTTTGTTTTGTTTGTTTTTTGTTTTTTAGTTATCGATAGATAAGTTGTCTCTAAAGATACTGTAAACCACATCCATCCATAAAGTACCTCTGGGTACCGAAGGCCTATTTTTTATGTTAGACCTTTGGGAGCCAGGTTACCTTTACTTAAATGTACATCTCTTAAGAAAAATCTTAATTATAATATGCTTTATTTTAATTTCAAGCAGTGCTTATTCCTTTGTTAACTGACATTTATCCTCACTCAAATTTGATCCATTGGTCAATTCAGAAAGCACACTAATCAAATTTTATTACCTAGACTTTTGAGAGGTCATCATTCTCTACCTACGAAAAATTCTATCATATCACCATTGTCGTTACATTCACCGCTTTCCCCAGCTTTTCCACCAAGTGAAAGGCACTGGCCACGTAAGCCTTAAAGGTGAGCTGTAGAGTTTTCTCCAGGCTTCGTTCATTGTTGGCTACCTGGTGTAACTTCCGTAGTAACTTCTCTGTGAGCTTGAAGTAGAATTGACGATGGTAACTAATCCTTCACCATAGGATGTGGCAGGGGAAGAGCAAGGGAAACCCCAGTAATCAATAGCTGCTACTGAGAGAGGGATCCTGGCAGCAGCCATGACATGACTGAGGTTCTTGGTATCTGAGTTATTGAAGATCACATAAACACCTTTGGTGAGAGACATTTTCAATTGTAGAAAACCTTTAACTAATAATATGGCTGACACCAAGGTTTCCCTCACCTACCCACAGTGCAGAAATCTTAAACATGGATAGTTAAAATTAATTAAAACATAATTAAAAACATAAGTAGGGGGTTTACAAATCTCTTATGATATTCCCTCCATGTTTTTTCATATGAAGTTCCTTCCATAGAACAATTGAAATATCTTCTTTTCTACATATGCCCAGGCTGGCCTTGAACTCACCACCCTCTTGTCTCTACTTTCTGAATGCTGGGGTTATAGGCATATGCTGCCATGCTCAGCCTGAGAGCCCAAATGAAACTTTTAAAAACTTGTGACAATCACAATACCAACTAATGAGTAGAAGAATTAATTATGTGCAGCTGTTACACTAACACATTTATGTTCATATGTTCACTGTCACAAGCAGTATTATTCCTGCCTGATATTTACAGATAAGGCGACTGAGGTACCAAAGGAAAACAACTATAGCATCCAGCTATCTAGGAAGCAGAACTAGCTTGGGCACTCCCTGATGACTAGGAGTGAGTGACACTGTGGGACCCAGAAAGGAAAGATGTGTCTAGTTGGAACTTGGGAGTCCTGGAAGGTCTTAAAGGAGCAAAATCAATCTGACTCTGTAATGTAGGATTGATGTGGTGCCACCAGCTGCCTTATCCGGGACCCATGGCATGTCACTCCAGGAATCAGGAGAGAAGTCACAGGAACCTTCCCAACTATTCGACTCCTCCAACCTAATTTGGTTCTTCAAAATGAGTCTCCAATATTTTGAAATACAGTTTCCATACTTTCCTTGTCAATGACTTTGTCAGTATCCAGACTGGCCTAGAAACAGTGGGGGTTCATTAAGGAATCCCTACAATATTTAACCTGATTTCAAAGTTAGGATTCAAGACCTCATTGCTTTTATTCATTCACTAACTATTTCCTGTTTTCCTGATATGTTATTGTTCTCAAAGTTCCATCATCACCTTTTGATGCTCACTGTCTGCTGTGCAATTGTTAAGTAGTAAAACAAGCAAACTTCCATGTGTGAAAGACTGTAGAAATTACGCCCTGTTAAACAGTGGTGGGAAGATCATATGCCATATTAAGCAAGATAGTTGAATAGAACAACTTGGAAGAGAGAAAGCATATTCTGGGCAAAGCTGTGAGGCTGGAGCAGGTGGGGAAAAGGGGACGTAAGTAGGGCATGGAGTTACAGGAAGTGAAGTCCTGGTTGGAGATTAACAACAAGAGTGCTCAGTTTACAGCTGCCTTTTGTAGCCAATAGATAGTGAAATCAGTATGGATGGAGAATGGAGGGAACCCAAGAATTGAGCAAACCTTTACATCCAAACGAAGAACTTGTCAAGCAGACTAGCACTGGTATCTCCAAAAGGAGAAGAAGAAGAAATGTGCCGTACTAAAAGCCAAGTGAGGAAATCACGGGAGGAGAGGGAAAGCAGCTTCAAACATTGTTGATAGGAAAGTAGAGCGAAGGCAGGAAGCACACCACAAAGTAGAGGTGAGGGGGGAGACTTGGTTGGAGAGGGCTTAGGACAGACAGGGAGGAGACCAATTAGAGCATGGATCTTTCAGTGTGTTATTATATGCCTCACTGAACTTTAGTCTCTTCCCCTATAATGTGGGGTTAATAACAAGATGCATCTTAGAGAGTTTCTCGGCAGATATGATAATATATATGGGGAATTCAGCATACCACCTTCTACATAGTCATTCCCCAACATGCAGGAGCTGTTATTATTTCAAAATGATATTTCCCAAACAATGCAGCAGTTTGGAAAAGTAAAATCGAGGTTATCAACAATATTTTTTTTTCTCAGATGAGTGAAAGTTTCTTTCATCAGATTAATAGTGTGTTCTACTATATTGTGCTGTTATATTATTGTCAAAAGGTGGCATAAATTCTCGCGGTTTTTATTTTAACTTAGCCAAGAACGTATGACATCTACTCTCTTCACAACATCTTTGCAATTCATGTATGTGGCAAGCGTATGTGTGTGTGTGTGTGTGTGTGTGTGTGTGTGTGTGTGTGTGTGTGTATTGGGTGTCTTTCTGGATTCATCTCCTCTTTACTTATTGAGACCAGTCCCTGAGCCAGGAGCTATATAACTGTGGTTAGTCTAGCTACCAGCTTCCCACAGGGATCCCTATCTTTATCTCTTCAATGCTGGGCTTTTATGTGGGTTCAGAAAACCCCAACTCCAGTCTTTGTGCTTGTATAGCAAGCACTTTATCGATTGTGTCATCTCCCCCAGGCCTCTCTTCATAAATTTTAAGTGTTCTATATACAACTATTAATTCTAGGTATAATGTCATATAGAAAATTCCTAGAATGTTTACTTATCTAAATGAAACTCTACACCCTCAATAGCAGCCCAGCCCCCTCTGACCCAGCCCCCTCTGACCCAGCCCCCTCTGACCCAGCCCTCTCTCGCCCAGCCCCTACCAACTATCCTGTATGTTTCTATTTCAACTACTTCAGATACCTTGTGTAAGTGGAATCACAAAGTATTTGTTCTATAACTGCCTGATTTCACTTACATGCTATCTTCTTGGTTATCCATTTCAAAATACATGGATACAAAGTTGGCTTCTTCAAAAAAAAAGACTAAAGCATAGTTCATTATGATATAAATCATATTTTCTTTATCTATTCTTCCACTAATGGACATTAAATTTTCATGTGTTCCCTACCGTGGGATACTTCAATTAATTTTAAGTTTCATTTTCTGTTTAATGGTCTTTCACAATGGTTTTTACATTCCAAGTTCTGGCAGGAAGATATATTAAATGTCAAGGGCTGTAAGCTACACTCTGTGAATCGTGTGTGTGTGTGTGTATGTGTGTGTGTGTGTGTGTGTGTGTGTGTGCGTGTGTGTGTGTTAAAATAATTGAACATTGCAGCATGGTAGAAAAGAACAAAATTAATTTAAAAGTAGCCTAAGATCTCCTCTATTCAATCTTCTACCAGATGGGCAGTGAGCCCTTTCCCGGATACACATAATGGGGAGCTCCATTAGTTTATAATGCAGCAATTTAGTGCTTGAGGAATTCTGAGATCTAATTACTAGAAGTACATCCTATATGGAATCATAATCTGTCTTCTTTCAATTCTACATGTTTATCCCAGGGGATAAAAGAGGCGACCTTTTCTTCTCCCTTTCTATGACAACTTTCAAATAACCGTTTCCTTCCATTCCCTGGTCTTGGCTTTGTGTAAAGCATTACTATGCCTTCCAAGCACTGTCATTTTCAAACTGTGCCTTTGAACAGCTGTGACCACACACCAGACATCCTGGCATATATTTCCTTCTTAATAGCTCACTCTCCCAAAACTGCGGAAGATGAGTTCTGTTAATGCTTGTAACTGACCAGTAGGGAAACCGAGGCCAAGGGAATTTAGATAGCTTGCCCAAGTCACTGCATAGCAGCAGTTGGTAGGTTCTCCTGCCTCTGCTTTCCTTTCAGGATCAATATTACACTCCAACTTTGGCAGTGTTCTTAGAATATGTCAGCTTCTTAGATGTAAAATCACACCACAGTTGCTGCTATTGAATGCCCACTAGATATCAACCACCTGGTCCCTTTCTGCTGTATCACTCTTATCAGGTTTTCCCACTGCTGACTCAGCAGCCTCCTTAGAGCCTCAACATTGATTCTCCTGCTTTTGGAAACCATCAGATCCCCCAGCATTCTGGAGGATTAATTTGAATCAAGGGGCTCAATCTTATTTGGAATAATTTAAGGAATTATTATATATATTATATATATTATTTGGAATAATATATATGTCACAGCTTAAGGATTCCCTTCCTTAGTGAAGAGAAGACAGCTGCAAGCTGGTGTCTCTAGTTCCTCCCTCCATAACTAAGGAAAGTAAATGGAAACTTAGACTCATAAAACATGAGTGACTATTGAGCAATATTTGAACACATTCACTTTACATAGTCTTAAAGCAAGGAAACACAAACCGATTTCATGGATCTTTCTGCAGTCGTCTACCTGTCACTAAATATGGCAGGTAGTGGGAAAACCATTCTTGTTTGAAACGAAGTTTTCCTTCTACAAGCTAATCCAGAATGGGAAAATACTTCCATCCCTCTTTTACATGTTTTTGATTCTCTGTTCATACTTTCTGCTGGGGATACCTGTAAGAGATGATGTGGTGATGTGTGAAAACCTTCTATCATGGAGGGAAACCCCTCAAGGTAGAAGGGATGTAAAACAACAGGATATTTAGGACAGTATTTACAGGCAAGTGTGAGACAACAGGATGTCCCAAGGGAGGTAAAGCTTTTTATCCTGCAAGGGAAAGTCATTGGTCCTGTGAAGGCTCTATGTCCCAGTGTAGGAGAATGCCAGGGCCAGGAAGCAGGAGAGGGTGGCTTGGTGAGCAGGGGGAGGGAATAGGGGTCATTTCAAAGGAGAAACCAGGGAAGGGGAGAACATTTGAAATGAAAATAAAGAAAATATCCAATTAAAAACAATATGTTACTTTGGCAAAAAAAAAAAAAGACAGGACACAAAGCACTCAAAATAGCTTCATGAAGTACCTAAAACTAACCAGTTTCACTAGCCTCTCCTTGCTCCCAACCAAGATTATAAAGCAGTAAAGATGACTGAGTCACTCTTAAATAAGCCAAGTGGCCTAGAAGAATCACCCAAGCTGGACCACCTGGAATTTACAAAAGCCAGCCAAGCTGTCTAGAAGGGGCTCCGCCCAACAGACATTGTCCAACATGTTGTGAGCTGCCTGCAGGCCATGCAGGGTAAGGAAAATGCTTCCACTTCGAGTGTCCATTCATTAAGTTGGATGCCCATCATCATTTCTGACATCAGAGGTATAAAAGACACCAACAAAATCTTTTGACAGGCATCTTTTGCCTCCTTACTTGGTTGTTCCATTCCTGGTGTTCAAACTCTTGGATTACACACAGCTTTGGAGTTCTTAAACCTTTTATTTCCCCTTCAGTTTCTTTCTCCTTTCTTAGGACTCAAAGCCAACAGTAGCTTTAACTAACCCATTCTAACCGTGGTCAGTGGCTGGTTTTTGTTTCTATTTATTTACACACATCAGTACCGTGGCTAACACTGCTAGCATATTTAAAACTTCAGTGGTTTCTGTATCTCATAGTAAAAGCAATGAACAGATTTGGTGAGTAGAAAATGAAGAGAAATCTTTTTTCTACGTAATTGTTTACAACTTGATCAATTCAAACATTAAGAGAGGAAAAACTAGGTTCATATTCGGGAACCATTTTGATAGTCAGGTAGCAATAGGAAGAACCAGGCTCCAAAGTTTTTCTTAAGAGACAAACTAGTTCTGCACAAGCAACAGACAACTTGACATCATTGCGCTATCATTAGGACAAAACATGAGCACTTCTGAGGAGAACTTCCACTCCATTATTATTGGAGCAAAGGCCTTCATTCAAACTGTGCTGGATTCATGTTCTTCATACTTCCAAGCTTTTCTCATACAGCGTGTTTGACACCTAATCTATCTGAATGTATTTCCTCAGAGTGTTTGCACATAAAGCCAAATGCCTCACCTTCTCTGCCCCAGTGGAAAACAGATATTCTTATATACTTGGATGACTTAGATCTCTTCTCATTATTCTTTTCCCTCAACCTCACCTTGAACACCAGCACTTACCTGCCAATGTATTGGAGGTAAATGCCTCACAGACACACAGGCAAGGCACAGCCAAGGCACAGCCAAGGCCTCTCTTCTTCTCGCCTGTCTGTGAATGCTTGTCACCAGCCCACTTTTTCACCAAGCAGCGGCTCCTGTCCACTGCCACCACCTGATGACCTTCCCGGCTGCCTTTGGCCCAGGGCCTGTCATCTTGTTTATACAAACATCCTTTCCTAGCTCCTAACAGCCTTATGCACAGCCATGCCACAGGCTCTCTCAGGCCCAGACTCTTCCCTGAGCGAGCACTCCTCCCAATCTGAGAGTAAGTCCTCCACAGCCACCCTGGTTAAACCACAGCTGGGACACTCTGACACTACTGACTGCTCTGAGACACCCTCCCCCACCTGGGGTCAGAGATTTGCTGTGACAGATGGCATCACCTTAACAACCCCTCCCCCCCCCCCGCTGCCATTCGTGCAATCACTCTTGCTTCTTTTGCCTCCACCATGTTGTAAGGACCGCACTCATTGGCTGTCTGGTTTTGTAGCCGACCATTTTTATTTGCATAGGTGTTGATTAGCACACCAACTGAATACCATCTGTTAGCGAAAGTTATTGGCTGCAACCTCATTAGACACACTCTCTTTACTGATAGCCCCTTCTTGCACTTAGGTGCTATTTATGGTAACTCTAGAATTCTCGGCTTCTAACTGACTGTTTTTCTGTGGACCGTATGCTACAAACTGATTTATTTATAAGGCACTTTGTCAGAAATGTAAATAAGTAGACTGCTATCATTTGCTGTGCTTAAATTATAAAGTCCAAACTGTTTCAGATATTTTGGCTTACTGTTAATACCTGGAACATGACGTTCTCCTGTAAGACTCATATCACTGTGTCCTGGTTATTAAACCTCAATGTACCATCTTTCTCCCAGGGGTGATTCTGACCGCAAAGCACTAATTGTTCTTACTATGCTTTGGATGGCAGCCACCTGCAGTGAACGCTACTGTCACGTAGGAGTGAGCGGTGTAAATAATCTTAGTCCGTCTTACAGAAATGTAGCCTGAGGTTGGTTTGTGATACTTCTCCTGAGCCGTCCCAGTTTCAAAATTTACGAAAGCACTTTTACTTTACAATTTTCCTTGCCTTTACGCAACATATAAATAGTTCTCATATGCATGATACCATTGAAATACTTCTGTAGCTTCACTCAGTGACCACTAATCAGTGATCACTAAAATTGCAGCTCAAATGCTGCGAATTTTTATCATGCAGACTCTCCGTCACTGGTAGTAAAGAGACCGTGACTTTCACTCACTGAAGAATGCACACCTTTGAGCAAACAGAGAGAGTCTGAAATTGCTATCACATGTTCTGTCACCAGGAAAACTTATCTGTACTGCACAGTTGCTGTACACTGTCAAGACATAGAACTTTAACTTGCATGCACAGAGAAATGCCACCAGCCATATTTTTTGACTTCTACAACTACAGAAAAGGAAAAAAAATCTTGTTTCAGTTGTTTGGGGTGATTTAGTGTTCATCAAATGGCTGGAATTTTTTTTCTGGAAATAACCAGAATAAACAAATTCCTAACCACAGATAACTAGCCACTAGCCTCGGGTACTCAGCGGGTATGGGTTCTTCCAATATCCTACTATGTTAGAAAAAAGAAAAAAGTTGGATATTCCTAATGAAAATACCCAAAGTCTAAAAATTTTCAAAATTGAGACATTTTAAGCATTGACATGACATTGTAAGTTTAATATTCCGCACCTGACTTCATGTGAAAAATTGCAATAATCATAATAGTAATAATAATAATTTTATTATTATTATTATTATTATTATTATTATTCTGCAGCCGCGGAAATGGCTGAGGGGTTAAAAGCACAGGCTGATCTTGCAGAGGACCTAAATTCAATTCCTAGCAGCCACTTGGCAGCTCTGTAATAGAATCTGATGCCCTCTTCTGACATGCATGCAGACATGCATGCAGACAAAGTACCCATGTACATAAAATACATAGATTAAAAAAACAAACAAAATGAAACAACAACAACAAAAAAGACCTCAGGTGCCCTGAAGCTGATTTTTTAATAAACTAATAATTAAAAGTTTTATATAATTATCTTCATATTATGCATATAAAATATAAAATGTCTATAAAAATAAATTAATTTTATATTTAGATTTGGGGTCCATCCCCAAGATATGTAATATGTATTTATGAATATCCCACATCCAAATCTGCATGAAGTCTGAAATAATTCTGCCCCTAAGCATTTGGATAAGGGATACTCACCTATACTAGAAACCTTAGCTTTTTAATAGAAATTATTCTATCTCTTTCATTCATTATTATAACAAATCAAAGTTGATTTAAACAAGGGAGCAAAAATATCTGTTTATTGTTCAGCAGAGTCATATAAAGGCTCTGAAGCACTATGCATTGTATTTGCTTAAATGCCCAGTTCAAAAGGCCCTTAATGTATGGCTGGTTGTTTTTTTTTTTTAAAAAAAAAAAAAAAAAAAAAAAAAAAAAAAAAAAAAAAAAAAAAAATCTTTTCTGATACCTTAAAGACATATTTAATTAATACAATTCTTATAATTGAATAATTATTGATTTTAGGACATGTGGGTATGACTTTTAAGTAAATCAGCTTTCTTTTGATCATCATGAAAACACGATAATCTTAAAATTAGATCAGATACATACATATACACTCATCTGCTGTGGTTCATATTTGCATAACTGAAGTTTGTTATTTAAAAAAGTAGAAAGGTCTGTAAGTTGTGAGTCTCTATGTCAGTGCAGATGTGTGTTTATGTGAACATATCTGTAGTGTTGTATTAACTAAATGTTCTTACCAACGTTTTATCTTACTTGTATATGTTATCCAGTTCACATAATGCTCAGTGTTGTGCTGAGTTCAACCTCTATGAACTAAGCCGATTCAACTCAGTCACAACGTGTACCCTCTGAATGTCTACTAGGCCATCAATCCCAAGTTGCTTGTTTTAACAACCACAAAGGGAGCACATGAATGCCCATCTCAACAGGAAGCTTCAGGTAGCATTAGAAATAGAGAATAGTCAGAGGTAAAACAAATAGCTCACTGGATGACGACATGAGAATGCCAAGTGAAGTTGAAGTAGGGAGAAACCAGTGTTTTAGCATTTTTACAATGGTTTGCCAGGTATGTAGCTGCCCAAATAGGTCATTCCTGACTCATTAAGCCAAACACTTGCCTTCTGTGTCAGTCACCTTGTTTTGGAAACATTGATTCATTAGAGGACTGAGTCTGTGAGCCAGCCTCTCTCCTCCTGTCAGAGAGCATCCATTTCAAATCCACCATGCAGAAGGATGAGAGAGATGTGACTACTTAAGACAGTGAGAACTCAGTGTCCTGCCCATTTGTTTGCCAGTGACCCACGTAGGTGGCACCTCTGTTGGCACTTTGTTGTGCTCACTGACTAGCTGCTCTCGTTTCCCTAACCACTTTCATGCCCTATGATAATATAAAGGGTGAGAAATAACGGAAAGAACAGAGAGAACTGGTTGGAAGGGATCTTTGGTCCCTCTGACACCAGTTTTCAAAGTAAATAAAAGCCCTGTAGTTGATTACTGTCCTATAGTTGGAAACTCTTGTCATCATATAAAGGAGTGATGTTCACGGGAAAGCATGTGATATAACAAGTCCTCTCTGCTTTTCTCAGAGCCAGATCACAATCAATGGCAATTCTGGTGGTGCTGTGAGTCCAGTGAGTTACTATCAGAGGCCATTCTCCCCTTCTGCATACTCCCTCCCAGCCTCACTGAACTCCAGCATCATCATGCAGCATGGCAGGTCACTTGGTAAGTACTGCACTCATGGTTTCCATGACAACTTTAATGTGGCAGCTATACCTCACAAGAGAAAAATGTAAGGTGGCATAGTCACACGGGACTGACTGACAATCCTCTGGTGGCCCCAGCTTGGGAAAAATTAGAACAGAAGGGTCTGCATTGTAGAAAAGAGGGCCCTCGCCATTTGGAGGCGATGATTCCATCCATAGTTGGGCCTGGAGAAGCCTAGGTGATATATAAATGATGGAGTAGAAAGTACATGACGATACCTAGTAAACAAAGGGGAGCTTATGGGACCCAGAAAACATTAATGTAGCACTTTTCTATTGAGGAGGCTTCTTCTTTTGTGGAAGAACTTTTCTTCTAGAATACGCTTTAGTTACACCTATGGAAAAAATGTTTAGCAATTAAAATAGTGTAACAAGGTGACAGGCTATACTAACACAGGGAAATCCTAAAATCCTGGATCACAGTCAGAAACTAGTCAAACTGATCTTTGAAGGCTGTCTGTCATCACTAAGGTACTGGGAAGCAAGTGAAAGGAACTCAAGTATTACCTTCAGTGAAGATTCCACAATTTACATAGGCTCTTAATCTTTGGATACTAAAAAGGAGGCAAAGCCATAGCCCTTGGTGCTGGGGAGATGGCTCA
This sequence comes from Montemys delectorum, assembly GCA_019843815.1. Taxonomy (NCBI): domain Eukaryota; kingdom Metazoa; phylum Chordata; class Mammalia; order Rodentia; family Muridae; genus Montemys; species Montemys delectorum. Next base: position 4,915 of record JADRCD010236419.1, on the reverse strand, counting down.
GAGGGCAAGATCACTGTTGCTCTTCCAGAAGACCCAGGCTCAACGCCCAACTCCCAAATGCTGGTCCACACCCATCTGTGACTCCAGTTCCAAGGAATCTGATACCCTCTTCTGACCTATAAAGGCACCAAGCATCCATATAGTATATATTGCATACACACAAACAAAGCACTCTTATATAAAATAAAACACATAAATCTAATTTAAAATGTTTAAGTTACAGTCTTCCTCCAATAATAATAGTTATTTCCTAAATAATCATTAAATGACTCTTCAGCTCATTGCCTGTCTTAGTAAACACAGTCCATCCCATTCTACCAATTAAAAAATATAAATGCTCAAGTATAAATAGTCCCTGACTTTAGGCCAACCAGTAAGTAGATTTTGAACATGTTTTTAAGTTACATAAACAGTGGAAATATGAAAATTTGTTTCAAAACTTTAAGCATATGATATTGTCTACCTTGTGAATTCTTTAGAGCCTCCTGGGAAAGTCCTGTGGTTCATAAAGAGCGAAACATTCTTATGAAGCCAAATGTATTTGCATAGCTTAAAGATAATGTAACAAGTATTCTGCAGCTGCTAAAACTTCAGTGTAAAAATTACAAAATGAACCATTATGTGTTAGGTTGAGAAGGCTTCCATGATGTTGAGAACCTAGAGAGTTTTCAGGACAACAAAGCACGGGACACTAAGGAAAGCATCCATACCTGAGCCTCCCAAAAGAGAGGCCCCACCTTACAGCCACTTCGGGTCAGCAACAGAGAGAGGCCCCATCTTACAGCCACTGCGGGTCAGCAGCAGAGAGAGGCCCCACCTTACAGCCACTGAGGGTCAGCAACAGAGAGAGGCCCCACCTTACAGCCACTTCGGGTCAGCAACAGAGAGAGGCCCCATCTTACAGCCACTGCGGGTCAGCAGCCGAGAGAGGCCCCATCTTACAGCCACTGCGGGTCAGCAACAGAGAGAGGTCCCATCTTACAGCCACTGCGGGTCAGCAACAGAGAGAGAGAGGTCCCATCTTACAGTCACTGCGGGTCAGCAACAGAGAGAGACCCCATCTTACAGCCACTGCGGGTCAGCAGCAGAGAGAGAAATCTAGAGCCCAGAGCTCTACCCCATTCTGTCATTGATAGCAGGCCCCCTTCGCTCTTCCCACACTGATGCCTTAGCAGAAAGGTGTGATACCCAAGTTTGCTAAAGAATGCTTTATGCCGATTTCAAGCCCACTCATGGTAGAACTCAGCTTCCATGGTCAACAAAACCTCTGTACGGTTTTAAAATAGTCATGGGACTCATTAAAGAAGAGTCTAAATATACTCGTGCCTTTTCTAACGCTACTCCTGGGAGCCATTTGTGAGGCTTGTAATGATCTCCTTTTAGAGTGTAAGAAAGAAGAGCTTGTTTGTGCCAAATTTCTCTCTTTGACAGCCAGTCCACAGTTCAGTTTTATAACACACTCCACTATTTCAACATTTTGTAATGGAATTATGTGTTATTATACACGAAAATGAGACTTTCTAAGTCATTGCAGCCATAACATTTTCCTAAATAATCATTAAGTGGGACTCTTTACCCCAGTGCCTGTCTTAGTGAATGGTTTTCCCCATTCTATCAAATAAAAAAATAGACTCAAATATAGACAGCCCTTGACTTCAGACCTTACTAGTGAGTAGATTTTACACATAAACTGTTTAACATGGAAAGAAATTTCCTGTATAAACATTGAATAAGTTCCAATTGGCTAAGGCAGTGATGGGAGGGGAGCAGAATTTACAAGTCTTTTCTGCCCTGGGTGAACTTTAAGACAAAAGATTGCAAATATAACAATTTATAGGCCATATAAGAGAAATATAAAAAGAACTAGCTTTCATTGTGCAAGCTGTGGGTTTGTACAGTCACATGAACTATACGTGGGGAGGGGGGCTTGACACTCTCTTTTATGCTAGGACTGTGGCACATCCCACATGCTCAGAAAACACTGGTTACTGATAAAAATCCTAGCATTGTGGATTTTTATCCTGTCGAGGCTGGTGAAGAATTAAATTAAAAGGCCAGTCAGGGCAAAATAACACTGTGACTTCACTCAGAGTGGCTGGGAAGATGGGATTTGTATAAGCAATGACACAGGAAGCAGTTCCATTCTTAGATTCATCCGTTCCATTCAAAAATACTTTAAGAGGCTTTTTTGCTGTTAGCTAAATTTAAAGTGGACTTAATTACAGCCAATATAGTAATATACTGGATATTAGCCTCGAGAGAGACTAATGCGAAATGAGTCAAATTCTTAAATGTTTATTTATATTGTTCTACACGACATCATCATAACAATACATATATATATAATATAAAAATTCATTACACTATCTATACATGATATAAATATTAGTTGTAAATCATATATATGTATGAAAATGAAACAAATACATATATATGAATATAATCAGCAAATACTATCCTGAAACAAAATTTTTTTCAGCTTCCACAGAAAGGAACTGAGTGACAGACTTCGCTAAAACAGATCGTACTGTCTTTAAAACAGTAGGAAGTCATGTCACTGTTGTTTCATAAGAATGGCAATAATGTTGATTTCCCAAAACTATTATTTTTTTTAACTCACAATAAACAGAACAGGTAGTGTACACATAAGTTCTCTGTTACCTCTGAAAGTGTTCTAAAGAGTCATAGCCTTACCATGAAGATGGAAATTTGATAAGTCTCATGTAACTTTAATCCTTGTGACAATCATCAGTCTTAGAGGATAAAAAGCCATTGCATGGGCATTTTGCCATAAAACCAACAATTAAATTAAATTAAAAGGTCAATAAAATTCAATAAAACATAGTTACTGAAAAAATCACTTATTTACCTAGAAGCCTTCACTTCCCAGTGTGTGTCTAGTTCTAAACATAATTTTCAATTGACTTTTACTTTCATTTTATTTTTATGGAATTGTATCTTTGGATCAATAATCCTATGACGTCTCTAAAACACATCTTACTACTTTCTCACGGTAGCGGCCATCAGCCTCGTAAGGATCATTATGAGTTGTGACCTGAGTAAAGCTGAGCCAGGTTTCTTTGAGCTTCTGCTGTCCCCGTCATTCAGTCCCTCCCAAGATTTCTAGAAGGAAAGTAATGTGGGACCCACTCAGAATTTCCTCAACAGCGGCTGCACATGTCATTCATCAAATATTCTTCCTCTTGTCCTTCTTTATAAGACACCAAGGTCCTTGTTGTCCCATACATCTGTGTAATATCCACTACTGAATGAGACAGAGTAAATACAGGGAAAGACACAGAGGTAGAAAGGGGATTCTATGCTGCTTGTCAGTCAATGGACAAGGGGCACCATTAATTTATAGTCCATGTATCCAGTGTGTTCCGTGTCACTGTATTTTCCACTCAGATTCTGCAGAGACATATTCCCAGCATGCCCAGTCTCTGGATGGCACGATGGGAAGCTCCATCCCACTCTATAGATCCTCGGAGGAAGAGAAGAGGGTCACAGTCATCAAAGCCCCACATTACCCAGGGATCGGCCCTGTGGATGAGTCTGGAATCCCCACAGCCATTAGGACGGTAAGCCACGCATGCCAGCACATGTGTCTCTCTGGGGTCTGGGCACAAGCTCCACAAAGGATGGATTGTGCATAGCTCTGTGCATTCCTAGGGTCTTATAGCGTAAAGACTGTCCTCTGAGCCATCAGAGCTGCCGTGAATACCACGCTGTGTGGCAGAGGGAGAAAACTGGCCAATGAAGATAACCTCAGTCTGTTTTTTCCATTTGAATTTAAAACCACGAAAAATGATAGAGTTTGTTAAAGAATAGCACTTTGTTTTTGTTTTTTGTTTTTTGTTTTTGATTAAAATTAATTTATTACAAAAAGCCTCCAGTAACATTTAATATCAGTTTTTCTCTTAACAATTATCCAACCTTTTTTTTTTTTAGGTATTTTCTTTATTTACATGTAAATTTCTCCTTTCCCAGGTTCCCCTCCAAAAAACAAACAAAAACAACAAGAACAAACCCCTTTTGCCTCCCCCCTCCCCATGCCTGCCACCCCACCCTCTCCCACTTATTGGCCCTAGCATTCCCCTACACTGGGGCACAAAACCTTCACAAGGCCGAGGTCCTTTACTCCTATTGATGATTGAATTTGTGATCCTCTACTATACACATGCTGCCAGAACATTCAGTCCCACCATGTATAGTCCTTGATTGGTGGTTGGGTTCCTGGGAGTTCTGAGGGTACTAGTTAGTAATTGTTGTTCATCCTAAGGGGCTCCTAACCCTTCAGCTCCATAGAACCTTTCTCTAACTCCTTCATTGGAGACCGTGTACTCAGTTCAATGAATGGCTGTGAGCCTCTACATCTGTATTAGTCAGGTATTGTCAGAGCCTCTCAGGAGATAGCTATATGCTTGTCCTTCCTTCAGTCTCTGCTCCATAGTTAATCTCTGCCACTCCTTCTGTGGGTGTTTGGTTCCCCTTTTTAAGAAGGAATGAAATGTCCACCTTTTGGTCTACCTTCTTCTTAAGTTTCTTGTGGTTTGTGGGTTGTTCTTCCTGTATTCCAAACTTCTGGGCTAATAACCACTTATCAGAGAATGCATACCATGTGTGTTCTTTTGTGATTGGGTTACCTCACTCAGGATGATACTCTCCAGAACACTTTGTTTTTAACTTTCTATCAAAGCAAGGTGAAGCCTAGAGAGAGAACGAAAGGGGTGGGGGAGTTACTTCTTTCACAGACCACAATTTCCACATGCACTGTAAAAAGACAAGTGATTTGTTTCTTGAAATGGATGTGAGTTAACACTAGGGGATGGGAAACTGTGAATTGGGACTTGGGAGGCAAGATGATTGGAGTGAAGGGAGATAATATCATGGGAAGGAAAGCTCTGTGTGTGTG
>JADRCD010236418.1:0-21445 GCA_019843815.1 Montemys delectorum | reverse complement strand
TTCTCTAACTCCTTCATTGGGGACAGTGTACTCAGTTCAATGAATGGTTGTGAGCCTCTACATCTGTATTAGTCAGGTATTGTCAGAGCCTCTCAGGAGATAGCAATATGCTTGTCCTTCCTTCAGTCTCTGCTCCATAGTTAATCTCTGCCACTCCTTCTGTGTGTGTTTGGTTCCCATTTTTATGAAGGAATGAAATGTCCACCTTTTGGTCTTCCTTCTTCTTAAGTTTCTTGTGGTTTGTGGGTCATTCTTCCTATATTCCAAACTTCTGGGCTAATAACCACTTATCAGAGAATGCATACCATTATGGGATTTTTTTGTTTCCTCTTTAAGGGCTTGCACCTCTTTATCTGTTTTCTCCTGTATTTCTTTAAGGGAGTTATTCATATCCTTCTTAAGTTCCTCTATCAGCATTGTGAGATGTGTTTTTAGATCCAAATCTTGCTTTTCTGGTCTTTTGGGATATCCAGGGCTTGCTGAGGTGGGAGTACTAGGTTCTGGTGAAGCCAAGCAGTCTTGGATTCTGTTGGTAGGATTCTTGTGTTTGCCTTTCGCCATCTCTTGATCTCTGGTGTTAGAAGTTCTTGGTGTCTTAGAGCTTGACCTTTCCTTGCTGCCCTGCAACTCCCCTTCCACTCTTGAGGCCTGTGCCTCCCAGCTGGTCCTGCCTGAGTCCTTGGGCTGAAGCCTGCCTTGGAGGGAAGCCCTCCCCTAGCAGGGAGAGGGCAGAGATGGCTGCTGATTCAGCTCTGTCACTAGGAAGCTGAGAGGTTCCTATCCCTGCAGTCCTGCGACTCCCCTGCACTTCCTGATGCCTATGCCTCCTAGCTTGTCCTACCTTAGCAAGACCCCAGAGAGAAAATGGCAGATCTCACCTGAGTCCTTGGGCTGAAGCTCATCCCTGTCTTTTATTTTATGCTTTTTAACATATATACTGACAATAATCCATGTTTAGAAGTTTCGAAGTTCCTTGTCCTGTTTTTAATCATTGTGGCTATTAGCACAATATTAACATTCTATAGCTCTCTATCTCTAACATAGTGCACTAATATGAACATCCTAAACATGAAGCCCATGCTTGCAAACACAAAAGCATGCTGCATACATGGATGCCTAGATTGTTGTGTTTCTCTATTCCTAGTTCACTGAGAAGAAAATAGAAAGCTTCTGAGATGTCATCCAATTCACACAGTAAACCAGCAGACATGCTATAGTAGTGTCTACTTTAGGTATTATTCGTGTCTCTTGTAATAGTAATCTCCAAACTCTCCTTCCAAATTAATCCCAGAGATAAGTTTCTAAACCGTGAAGTGCTACCGTCTCACTCTCAGTCAGAATCACCCCCCTCAAAAAAAATCCTATCCTTACAGACTAATTCTAAGACATTTATGTGTCATATCTATGTCACCCAATTTTCCCTTCTTAATTAGTTTCAGATGCTTTGACTATGCAGTGGAGGCAGATGATTAGTTAATGAAGTCATTGCCTACATCCAAAAGAGTGTTTAGTGACTGTCTAAACTACATTCTCATACCTGAGATTAAATACAATTAAATAAATAGCTACTTTCAATATGTTTGCATTATTGTTTCTTAATGAATTTTTTTTTGGCTGTTCATTTGAAAATTTCATGACAGTCTGGAATATTCTAGTTTATGATGTCACATGAAAAACTCATTCATCTTCCTTGTGTTAGTATTGATGTTATTATTATCTATGTGGAAACTATCTCAGCCAGAGCCTGCTGGGTTCTCATCAGGGACCTTTAGGTCCTGTATTTATATCTTATTGTTATATTATTTCAGCTAAGTCTCTTGAAATATATTGCTTGTTCACTACCTAACAAAAGTTCTTTCTTTTTTCTTCTTTCTTTCTTTCTCTCTCTCTCTCTCTCTCTCTCTCTCTCTCTCTCTCTCTCTCTCTTTCTCTCTCTTTCTTTCTTTTTTTCTTTCTATCTTCCTTTCTCTCTTCCTTTAATTCTCAGGTAAATCCAGACTTTAATATATGGAATTTTCCCCCTATTGCCTTCTCCCATCTCCTCTTTCTCCTACTCTACCTCTTCTACTTCCAAAATCATATATATACATATATATTCAACTGAATTTAATTATAGCTCCTTGCATGAACATCAATATGTTATTGGGTTATTTACTGGATTTAGGGCAATTGACCGTATGTTGTGCCACTGCAGGAAATGATGTTTTCTTCCCATGACCAAAGTATCTCAATGAGGGGTGAGCACATTCCCCAGTGCATAATTAAATAACACTAATCATTATCTTGTATGACTCATGAAGTGAGTACTGTAATGTAACATTTGTGTCATGTCCAGAAGGCAGTGTTGCAACATGACTATCCAAACTCATATGTATATGAAGGAAGTGCTGAAGCCTACTTTACTAAAGACACATAGGAAGGTACTGCACATATGCTATTATGATTTTAATGGAAAAATGTCAGGGTTTTTGAAGGAGGATAATTTCTTAATGTGATAAAAAATAATTTATAAATATAAAATTTCTAAATTTCTAAATTTGAAATCCATAATTTAAAATTAGGCTGTATTACTAATTACTCCTAAGGGTAATGAAAGAATGAAATAAGTCACTACTCATAAAACATTTAATTACAATTGGTAAATGATAGTTTTTAATAACAATGCCTTATAATTTTAGAAATAAAATTTCTCTAAATTTTTAGATATCAGAGTGAATGTATAATAAATTGTAAAAATTCGAAAGTTAGAGAAATAGCTCAGAAGTTAAGAGTTGCTCTCATAGAGGACTAGTAGTTCATTTCCAAGAACTCCCACTGAAAATTGTCCTAGTATATGTAACTAAACCTGTAACCTATTCCAATATCTGCAGATATCTGCACACTCTGACCCATAGAAACACACACACACACACACACACACACACCCACACACACACACACACACACACACACACAGAGAGAGAGAGAGAGAGAGAGAGAGAGAGAGAGAGAGAGACAGAGACAGAGACAGAGACAGAGACAAAGAGAGAGAAATCTAGTAAGAATCAGTACACTACAGAAAACACACTTTAAAACTTGTTCTATGAAGATAAGAGATGATGAACATATACTTTTTTTCATTTTTATCCATTTGTCTTGAGCTGATTTTGAAAGTTTTATAAAAGCAATCTCCTTTTGTGTGCTTTAAATTATTTTCTCTATACGTTTGAGAGTTTAAGATGCAACACAGCTCTATAACAGTTAGCTTTATCATCATGGGACAGTTCAGTTAATCACCTAAACAATAGAAACTCCATCACAATTTGAATAAACTACCAGGAAGCATAGCTTAAGACATCATCAAACTTGTTACTTAAAAGTAGTTGTAAAGAATAGGCTGTACTTTACAAACTTACATACTTTCTTATAAAATTATATCATTTAACTTACTCAAATATCAAGAATATATATGAATCAAAAATAAAATCAAAGAAAGAACAAGGCAAAATAAATAGTATACTCTCAATATAAAACACATTGATACTTTTGCTAATATTTGATAAGCAAATATATGAGGACAGTAACCTTACTTCTCCATCAGTGCCACATGGTGTCATATTTTGGAAGTAAGTTGTTACTGTAGAAGAAAATAAATATAGTTTAAGTTACTGATAGTTATAGACATCACTCCTGGTGACTGAGAAACTGTTTGCTTATAGCGACGTCCTGAGCACATCAAGATGTAAAGTACTGTGTACTCCCATCTTAACCTATTCTCCACCAAACTTAATCTCATTTTTCCCATTGTATAGCTATGGATTCCATTAACAAAAACCTGAATTAGAGTAGGAATGTGAATGAGACAGAATACTGCTTGTCCTTAAATACTGACTCTTGAGCCAAAGTCTTTAAATAGAAGTAATAAACTGAATCCCAACATGCTACTGGTGATTGGTAAAGGATATAAAACCATATATGAATGATCTTAGAGCTATCCAAGTATTTATAAAGATTGTAATTACTTTTTACACAACAAGTAAAGAGATAGATGATATTGACAATTTAGTGAATATTCTGAACAGTAATATCATAGGAGGCAAGAGTCAAACTTTGATAAAATGAAAGTAAAGCATTTACACAAAATAAAATAAAGTATCATATTGAAACCAGGAACTTTAAACTTCCAAAATTTTTTTCTGAACTATCTTAAACAATCAAATCATGAACATATTAAAGTATTTTTGGTACTATTTTAAGAACTTCTTAGCAACCTTAAATAGTTAATGGTTATCATTTTCTATGTTTTAAAGACATAAAAACCATAAGGAGCACAGTCTACAAAAGATGTTTTAAAATTGAAGATAAGTCCATAAAGTCTTTCTATGATCCTTAAGGCTGATGGCTCACAGTCTTTTAGGTTGGCATTATTGTCTCCATGTTATGGTAAAAGAAAAACAATACTAATTACAGTAATATGTATAACATGAATCCCCTGTGATCTGTGGTCACCAGAGGGATGAATTTACAATCAGTATGATAACCATTCATTAATTACTCATCAGGACAGAATTCTATATGATTACATTTCACATATAAAAATACATGATAACATGTATTTTCCATATATAAAACCATTCCAATATGAATGAGTTAATATCAAAAATGAGATCCTTAGACTGTTAGAAAACCAAAGCTCTTTAATACTTCTATTAATACCAAGAATAATATTAAAGTTTTGTGTAGTGGCTGAACCACAGTTATAATTATTGCACTTGGATGATGGATGTACAAAGATAAGACATTCAAGATCTTCTTCAAATACACAATTCCAGGATATCTTGGATTACATTGCCTAAACAACCACACAATGAATTGTTAGAAATTGCCAAAGTTGCTTTGGGAATGGCAAAAACAAGCATAAATATGCCCTCCTAGAACTTTTTATGTAACAGTATAAACCCTTTATCACTTTGATAATAAAATAGGATCATTTGTAATATAAGAGTTACAAAGATTGGGTCACATTTCTCTAACTGATCCATATTCCATTATTTCACAGCTTTGATATTTGATTCCTATAAATAATAGGCCAATTTTTCAAATGTTTCTTGTTTATATCATGTCTATTAATAAAAATAGATTAATACTTTATTCTTATTAGCCTCATTTCCCTTCTAGACAAGATATAATTTTTATTGTTATGATTACATAAATGTTATGTGTAATGTATAGTTCCCCAAACATGAAAAATCTACTTCATGTTACAATGTTTCACATCTCAGTAGTTTTGTACTATCGATTCATACAAGCTTCATATTGACTCTTTTATATTAGTATTATTCAATATGGATCCAGTGGTATGGTGCACACTTCCTATAGATTCCTTCTCCAACCCCTAGTGATGCAGGTGAAGATCTTCAAATGGCAATTAGCATCTTTTATTACTAGTGTTCCATATACAGCTCTTGTCATGGAACAATCCTTTCCACACTGATTAGTGGAAGGCATTTAAAAGTGCAATACCTAGCTATATTGTTCAACTGGACTCAACTGCAGGAATTAAACTAGTGCTCAAGTTTGGCTTGGCATTCCACATTTCTGCTATATTTGCCACCATTAAACAAAGTCCACTTTGGCCTTCTTCCGAGATTTTACAGCTACAGTTCAAGGTAAAAATGTGTTCCAGAGAAGAACATGACACCTATAATAAGAGCAATACCTCTTAACTTCACTCTTATGCTAGACACTTCCTTTTATTTGCCTTTCTATTGGCCCAAAGCCCTGTGAAACTAAAAAGAGGCCTCAGTTCATTCCTCATGCGATTTTTTACCTCCACTTTATGCATAGAACGACATATCTTACGATTTGTTTCAGATGAATGTAAAATTATTATGGAAAACTTACTTGGATGTATTTGGTTTTCAACGTGAATCAAAGACGCATTTCTTTTCAAATCGTTTCTAAATATTCATACATATTATAGCCTAAAACTAAAAAAGCTATTTTCTTGTTATACATCCATACTTTTCACCAATTAGAGATTTACATTTATATTAAGCAAGTTTAAGAAAAGACTTTTGAGAAATTTTGAATACATTTCTTTTATTGATAGTTTAATTTTTGACTTGGTGTTTTCTCCTAAAAGTTATTTGGCTATTTGTGATAAATTAAATGGCTCATGAAGAAGTCTGTCATTAAGACATGATGACAACAACCTTTACATTAGAATTATACTTCTCAAATTAGTATAAATATGCATGAGATACATGATACGTCCTCTAATTAGTTTTTCAACATTTACTATGTACATTGTAGCCTATAAACACCTTTTTAATGATTCAGTTCATCACTTCATATATACCAATCTATATAGCAGAACCAAAACAAACAGATCAAAAAGCGCTGCATGAATTAACCAGACAACTTGAACCTCCAGAAAAATAAGAAAACAAAGCACAACCCTCCTTTATTGTTAATTCTGCTGTAGATGAGGTTAAGATATAAATAAAACCACCTGCCCCTAAGTATATAAAATGAAAAACATATGATCAGTTGCAGGTGATTGCTTAGAATCCTCAAACAGTAGCTCCATGGAGAGTGTGTGTCAAACATAACGTGAAGAACTACCAAAATCCTCTAAGCAGCATGCATAGACTCTAGCTTTTAGATAACCTCATGTTCACGTTGAAATTGCAGTGGAATGTTTTAAACCAAATAAGACATGTAAAATTTATGTTTCTTCCTTTTTAAATATGCTCTTTAAAGAAAAGAACTATCTGCTTAAATTTTTATTTTTATTCTTAAATATGAATTTCCAAAATATCATACTAAAAAAATTACTTTTATATTTCAAATGTATAGCAAAGTAGAAGTGCTTCATGGAGGTATAATGCTATAAAACTATTTAAAAATCAAAGGAATTTGGTTTGGAATATTTATATTTCTAATCACACTGCTAGCTTTGATCCTGCTGAGTCTAATTTTATTTGGTACCCTGAAAAGGACCCCTTGGAATAGCTTATCTGTGTCGTGTAGGCATGAGTTCCCACTACATTACAAGTCATTTCAACTTTTAGATTCACGTTTTAATGGGAAATTTTCAGCAGAAAAGCTACAACACTCAAATTATTGTATTGAATACCAAATTATTCTATTACCATATTCATATCAATAAATTATATTATTTTTTCAAACCAAATCATTTTCAATTAATATCTCATCAGAGCTATCAGATGTGATTTTTCATTACTGTGCTAGAAGATTTGCCACTGAATTCTCCAGTTCCACCATAATTTTATCACCTATACATTTTATCTTTCTTTTGAAATGTCATACATATAGCAGAACAAAGTTATGGAGTTAAGGATATCAAGCATGGTAGAAATAAAATTGTGTCTAAGGAAACAGAATCTTCCAGATACAACAGGACTCATACATATGAACTCATAGACACTGTGATAAGACACACAAGAACTACACAGATTCACAATAGACTCAATACTACCATTGAGAATTAGAATTAGACACAATCCCACCCATAATCAATCAGGGAACTTTTTGTAGCTCCTAGCAATGGAAAAATCAGTTTTGTCAAAAGGAGTTCACTGTTCAGGGCTAATGCCATATTCAAGAGTACTTTGTTAACACAACAAAGACTCCATGGAATCGCTTTTTGGTATACATATTCTCTTGTTTTGTGTTTTTGTTTGTATTTTTCCTTATTAAATTAAATGTTTTTCTTATAAGAGTTGCTTTGGTCAAGGTGTCTGTTCACAGCAGTAAAACCCTTACTAAGACATAGGTGGATTAAAATTTCTCTCAATCAATCAATTAAAAACTCTCTCCAATCATCACTGGAATTCATATAAAAAATACAATGCAATATTGCATTATCCCAGTTAAAGCGACTTTTATTGGTAAGCTTAGAAATATGAAATATGATAAGGCAATAAAACTGTAAGATCCTCAAAAGACCTGAAAATACACTGGCTATATGATTTACGATTACCTTTTCTTAGTTAGATAAAACAGTGTTGAAAAATATCTGCATTTTCATACTTATGTTAGCACTATTTACAATAGGTAAGATAGGGAAGGACCATATTATCTAATAACAGTCGGATATATTAAAATATGAAACATACACACTGAAATTACTCAGCTATAAAATGTGAAATCCTGTAATGTTCATGACATATGGGGCAGGAGATATCATAATAAGGATAAGTGGCTTCAGAAACATAAATGCTGATTTCATTTATATGTGCACTCTACCTAGTAGACACATGGGAATAGTGATTAAAGTATATATATTCATATTCACATATGTAACAAGTAAATGTGTGTGTGAGACAACAATAATCAAGGAAAATAAACTGTCAATTTTGGAGTAAAGGAAGGAATATGTGTAAATGGTTAGGAAATATAGGGTAGTTCTGAGATACCGTAGTGCATAAAATTGTTTGAGTTCTAATTTGTAAATAACATGAATAATTATGACTACTTATTGAAGTTATTTTGGAGTAGTTCCAAATAAAAGTTAAGGACATGATTGTGCTTTTTATTCATCTGTTACTGACATGAAACTGAACTACATGACTGGCTTATCATTGCTGATGTAACTTTTTTTTTTTTACATTTTTTATTACATATTTTCTTTTACATTTCAAATGTTATCCTTTTTCCTCATTTCCCCTCCGAAAACTCCCCATCCCATCCCCCCTTCAACTACTCACTAACCTACCGACTACTGCTTCCCTGCCCTGGCATTCCCCTACACTGGGGCAGCAAGCCTTCACAAATCCAAGGGTCTCTCCTCTCACTGATGTCCCACAAGGCCAACGCCTGCTACATATGTGGCTGGAGCCATGAGTCCCTCCATGTGTACTCTTTGGTAGGTTGTTTATTCCCTGGGAGCTCTGGGGGTACTGGTTAGTTCATATTTTTATTTCTCCTATGGGGGCTGCAAACCCCTTCAGCTCCTTGAGTCCTTTCTCAAGCTCCTCCATTGCAGGCCTTGTGCTCAGTCCAATGGATGGCTGTGAGCATCCACTTCTGTATTTGTCTGGGACTGGCAGAGCCTCTCAGGAGACAGTTATATCAGGCTCCTGTCAGCAAGCACTTGTTGGCATCCACAATAGTGTCTGGGTTTGTTACTTCTTTTCAGAAACACAAATAGAACTTTTAGATAGAGTTCACTTAAAGGAGGAGCCATTCATTTATTTAACACTTGAAATTGAAACCGTAATTATGACTTTACTCACTTGATAAGTTTATAGACATTTATTCCTCAGTGATAAGCTACTTGGTCAAACTTCCTTGTTATATTACAAAGTTGAGTTTATATACTATGCTAGATTTTTTGACTGGTTAGACTTTTATATATTTTTATATTTTGTGTATATTTTATATATTTATTTATGTATTTAAACATACACTTATATTTGCACATCTTAAAATATATTTAAATATAAATTTATATACTTAGTGTTTTTGAATTTTTTATTTTTTTATATTTTTTCATCTCTCTATTTATTCTTCAGTCTGTTGCTTGCTATTTACTGTTTTTATGGTATTACTGAATGTGTGAATACATGGGCCACTCATTTCTTTCTTTTGTTTATATTATGTCCAATTTATTTTTTATTGTTTATTGAAAATAGATTCTGGGCTGGAGACATGGCTCAGCGGATAAGATCACTGACTGCTCTTCCAGAGGTCTGGAGTTCAATTCCCATTAACTACATTGTGGCTCACAACCATCTGTAATGGGATCTGATGCCCTCTTCTGGTGTGTCTGAAGACAGTGACAAATGTACTTACATAAAACAAACAAGTAAATCTTAAAGAAAAAAAAGAAAAGAAAATAGATTCTTCTCTCAGACAATACATCCCTACATCCCACAAATATTTCCCCTCCCTCTACTCCTCCCAGCTCCCCCTATGCCTCCCTTATACCCCAGATCCACTATGCTCTTGTTTCTTCTTCAGAAGAAAAAAAATCAGGCCTCCAAGAGACAACAATGAAAGATGACAAAACAGTGCACGGAGAAAAGGCAAAAGCCCTGGTATCAAGGCTGGACAAGGTAACCCAACAGGAGGAAAGGAGTCTCAAGACCAGAGAAAATTCTCAGAAATACCCACTCCCACTTTTTGGAGTGCCACAGAAAAACCAAGTTAACAGCCATAACAAACATTCAGAAGACCTGCTGCAGAATCTTGCCATTCCACTCTCCATATGTACCCTGTGAACCCAAATTAGGTGTTTTAGTGAGCTATGTCCTCTTGGTGTCTCCATCCCCCTATGACTCCTACAATCTTTTTTTTCTCTACTTTCAGAGGGCTCCACAATCTCCAAGTGGAGATATCCTATGGATACCTCCAATTTAGAATTTCTCTGAATAATGTTTGGTTGTGGGTTCCCTCAGTTACTCCTACCTGCTGCTGCAGGAAACATCTCCACTAAAACTGGATAAGGAATCTTGTCTAGTATATTATTATAGCAAACCATCATTAAGATTCATTTCATTGATATTTTTAGGGGGGGGGACTGGAATGTTTGGTTGTATCCTAGGTCTCTTGGTTATCTATTCTCTAGTTCCTAGCCAATCAGGCAGTGTAAGTCATGAGATCCCTCTCCTGACATGGGCTATTAGTGAAATAAAACATAGTTGGCCACACTCACAAGTTCTGCATCACTATTACCCAAGCATATCTTGGAGAAAGAATAGATTGTAGTTGGAAGGTTTTGTGTGGCTATGTTGGTATCCAGATTTTTTCTTTCTGTAGCCTGGAGGTGCTTTCGTAGACCAAAGGTATCAAATGTAGGAGTCAAGGATCCACACATGCACTAGCCCTACCTCTCCATGTTCAGTGACCTATGTGGATGTTGTCCTAAGCAATGGGGGAGGGGGTTCCCACTATCATTTTTCAGAGAACAGCCTGTCCTAGCATCAGCCTGTTTTCTTTCTTTCTTTTTTTTTTCTTTTTTTTTTTTTTTAGAGATCTCTGAGGGACCTCTTACACCAAAAACTCAAAGTAATGTAACCCAGTCCCAACCACTGGAAGCTTTGCCTGGAAACAAAAGATACCCAGTTCAAGTCTTGTATCCTCCACTACTAGGAAGCCTCACTAGGGTCACACTCATAGATTCCAGGAAGTTTCACTACACTAGGATTCCAGTGTCACCCCTGATGTTCCCTAATTCTAGTTGCCTCTTCCTGTATTTTCTTCCCCAATTTTTCTACCTTCATTAGCTCTCTTCTGATTCTTTCAGCTCAAATCCTTCTCTGCTTCTAGTCTACCCACAAAACCTATTTTAATTCTTCTTCCAAGAAAGATCCAGGCATCCCCTTTAGATCTCTCCAATTTACCTAACCTCTCTGAGTCTGTGGATTATAGTTTGATTGTCATTTACCTACTATCGAATATCTACTTAAAATGAATAAATATCATATTTTTCTTTTTTAATCTTGGTTAGTTTATCAGGATAATTTTGATTTTTTTCTAGTTCTGTTTGCACACAAGATTCATGATGCCATTTTTACAGTTGAGTAATACTCTATTAATGCATATGCAAATCATTTTCTGTATCCATTCTTCAGTTGATGGACACCTAGTTTGTTTCCAGTTTCTGGCTAAAATGAATAAAGCAATAATGAACATATTTAAGCAAGTGTATTCATTTTAAAATGGAGCATCCTTTTATTCTGTGCCTAAAAGTGGTAGAGCTGAACATGATATAGGTCACTTTCCAAGTTTTCAAAGAACAACCATATTGATTTCCATAGTGGCTGTATAAGTACACAGTCCAATCAGCACTGGAGGCTTCTTGTTCTACATCCTCACCAATATGAGTAGTCACTTGGAGTTTTATCTTAGCCATTCTTACATGTGTAAGATGTAATCATACACACACACACACACACACACACACACACACACACTCACTCACACACACACATGTGCGTTTCCCTGATTGCTAAGAATACTGAACATTTTTTTTAGTGTTTCTCAGCCACTATGATTCCTCTATTGAGAATTCTTTGTTTGTATCTGTACCTGTTTTAATTGAATTATTCTAGTATTTTCCATTCTTACATGTTAGTTTTTATTTTCTCTTATTGTGTCTTATTTTTTGACATCTTATTTTATTATTAACTTATATAACCTTGTTTGTTTTTTTAATGAGAGACAAAAGGAGAGTTGATCAGAGGGAGAAGGGGAAAAGCTGAGAGGAGTAGAGGCCCAGGAAATGATAATCAGTGTGGGAGAAAAAAAAAAACAACTATTCAATAAAAGGGAAAAAAAGAAATGTCCAATTGTGTTAATTTGTCAAATTACCCAAATTATTGATAAAACATTATTCTGAATGTTTCTTTAAGCTGTTATGTGATAATAATAATATTCCTTTCAGTAAGCTTTGAATAAATTGGAGTGCTCTCCATTATGTTACATGGCCCTCAGCTATGAAAATTAAGAATCAAATAAAACATGCAAACAAAATCTAACATGGTCACTCCAAAACTCCAGGGATGTATGCCTTCTTCAGGCTTTAGCATATGAACATATATTGATTCCTCCATGAATTTACAAGCCACTGGACCATCCTGCTTATTTCTGTAGATTCCATGACTGTATAAGCCACTTTCCTAAAGTCATCCCTCTCTGCATGCCTCCTTTTCTCTTCTCTGAGAAATCTGTCTCATGTAACAACTTTGTCATCTTCTTTAGAGCATATGTTTTTGCATTGTAAACTAGAATATGACAGTTCTTTCAATAACATGACACAAGGTACCACATTTACAGGAGATTCACTTTATTATCTTTGCCATATTTACTTGCTGTGAAACAATTGATAGCTCTACAAATGTTTCACTCAAGGTATTTACTAGCTCAGAACTGACATTACATTTAATGACACTCAACGTATTATAGTCAGTCATATTATAGACTAAGGTCAACATCATAACTGATAATAGTTAAATTGACATTATATTACTCTTCCCATTTTTGCATTAGTGAACCATGAAATCTTAAAGAAGTAAATTATATAGGACTATGTCTCTCTAGGTGTTTATGGTTTTAAACTAGAAACTAACTAGCAATATGGAGAAAAGTTCTACTTTAATGAATTCATGTTGTAAGATATAATATTCATAGCAATGCAATGTAATATATTCATGAAGATCTATAATAAGATTGAAAATTTTATCAACATCATGTAACTGTATGCAATAATATTTAAGGATATATATCAGAAGTAAAATGTTTTAAAAGTTTGTGATTAATATTTATAATAAATCTGAGGTATGAAAATAGCTTTTGCCTGAACAAAGAGATGTGTAAAGGAAAGCACTGAACTTTTCCATTTTTTAAAATCTATGTTATCCTTTAATAGTAAACCACAGAATAACAAAATCTCTATAAACACTGCAACAAAGGAGGCTTAGTCTAAGAAGAAAGGGATTTCTAGTCTTCCTAGATGTTTTAAATAATCCCTGAATGTCGTGTACTTGATTATAAAGTATCCTATGGGGTTCAGATAATGATATGAATTTTTAAGGCTGACATGCTGAGTTATTAAATTAGTCTCTAAATTAAATCTTGAGGATAACTTTATTTGACTTTGTCACTACATAAATTCATCAAGCTCAAAAAAATCATTCAAGTACACTTAAAAATATAATATTTAAGAATAATAGAAAACATTCATAGGATTTCACCCTTTCACATTTTTATAACTTTGTATATTACTCATTTATGATATAAAACTAACTTTTCTATGTGAGAACGTGGCAACATCTCTCAAAACTATGAATAATTTGTAAAGATAGAGAGCCTTCTTTGGTCATATTTAATTGACTAACATTGGAAATCATAATTTTTATGAATGTATATATCATTCCTTTCTGTTTATTACTCTCTTGTATTAAAGTTTATAAATAATTTACTACTTTGTAAATTTTATGTTTTGGCACCATTTTTATATGGATTTTAGCTTTATTTTATTCTAGTACTTTAATAACACACTCAACAAGTATTTACTGAGAGTTCATTGTAGAAAACCATATGTGCCAAGGTTTTCCACATATAAGACAAAATTCTTGATTTTCACCCACATATAAACTAGTTGTTCATGAAGATCACACATTTCTGAACATTTTCCATGTGCTAATAAAGGAGTTTACAAAGACATGCAAAATTACAAGGTGAAAACAACACTCACAGCTGCCTTTGGCTTCCAGAACAAGAGTGAGATTTAGAAACATCTGATTAAAAAAATACAGAAATCCAAGAGTAAACAGAGAGTTAATAAAAAGTATAACGAATGAGCACAACCTCATATACAGTGGTGTCTAGCAGTGTCTCAGAAATGCCATCTGTTTGTTAAGTAGGTCACAAGTGGAAAGGGCTTTGCAATTAGTAGGCAAAGTAAATAAAAAGTGTGTCTTCCTAGGGATTGTATAATGGTGAGGAGAAATTTTAAGATGTAAGAGATTTTTGTGAAAATTCAAAATTCTTAAAATTATCTATTGATTCTGTTATTAAAAAACTCAAATTTGGTAAGTGATCAACAGAATTACTAATTTAAAAATTTGGGCAATTCTAGTGAATGACTGAAGCCTGATAGAGGAGAGGAGATAGGGAGTCTATTGAGGTGACCCTAGCTTAGATTCCTAGCAGAGGGGGATTTAAACACTGAAGTGGCCACCTCTTCTAGCTAAGTAGGACTCCACATGAGGGAATGGCACATCAGTCCACCACAAAATCTTCAACCCAAAATTTGTCTTGCTTACAAGATATACAGGGATGAAGATGGAGCAGAAACTGAGGGAACAGCCATCCAATGAATCCTCCAACTTGAGACCCATCCCATGAAAGAGAGCTAACCCCTGACACAACTAAAGATACTCTGCTATACTTGTAGACAATTTGTTGTTGTTGTTGTTATAATGTTAGATCCTTGACTTTCAATATGGAAAAAACATTGAATGACTTTCTCTGGAATTTTTAACTTGTAAGAAGTGACAAACAGATATTAATTAAAATATCATGAATAAAGTTTATTGAGATTACCTATTAAAACAGCGATTAAGGGTTTGCAGCCCCTTAGAACAAACAGCAATATTAACTAACTAGTACCCTCAGATCTCCCAGGGACTAAAACTCCAACAAAGAGTATAAATGGGGGGGGACTCATGGTTACAACATCATGCGTATAGCAGAGGATGGCCAAGTCGGTCATCAGTGGGAGGAGTAGACCTTGGACCTGTGAAGGTTCTATGCCCCAGTGTAGGGGAATGCCAGGGCCAGTAAGCAGGAGAGGTTGGAATGGTGAGCAGGGGGAGGGAGGAAGAAACAGGGGGTTGTTTTAGTTTTTGGATTATTTTATTTTATTTTATTTATTTTTAATTTTTTTTGGAGGGGAACCTGGGAAAGGAGATATTGTAAATAAAGAAAACATCTAATAAATAAAAAAAAAAGAAAGAAAAGAACTAATTTTGAAAAAAATAGTATAAAGTGATCATATTGAATAATGTTTTATAGTACACATCATTCCTTAGGCTTTTTAATGTTTAGGAAGAAATGTCACATTTGAAACTTAAGAATATAAGAAAATAACTTCTAAACTTAAATTTACAAATACTATATGTCAGTTAAATTATTTAGATAAGATATAGCTAAGTACGTGAAAAATTCAAAAAAATTAACTGTGTCAGAAAGGGTGACTATCAAGATATGGGGCATTCTATAACCCCCCCCCAAAATGACAAGAATATAGACTACCTACATGAAATTATAATTTAAATATTAAAAGGACAGAATAAATAAAGGGAATTGCAATCTGCAAGAGAGAAAATTCAAGGTACTTATGAAAACCAATCAAAATAACCCCTGATTATTTTACATTAATTTTCAAGATTAGAAAGGCCTGAAAAGGGTCTGGCAAGTTCTGCCAAAAATGCTAATGTAGACTTTTATACCCAATAGAACAATCCATTAATTAAAAATAAATATACATTTTCAATAATCAAAGAAGATTGAAGGCACTGATGAATTTCTTAAGAACTTAAGAAAAAAGAAAATAATAAAACAATATGTCTGATAAATTTGTTAGATGATAATTGGATAAGCACATTTAGACAGCTTTATATAGGATACTTGAAGGAACTCAGGTCTGAGGACAACGACAAACACACTGAAAAATAATGGATGCCAGTTCCATTTAGCAACTTCTAGGTGATGCATTTATGGGAGCTTTGATAATGTAGTCTTTCTGGATGAAAGACATCACTAGGTTTTTGTTCTGAAATTAAAACCAATTCCAAGAAAGCATAAAAAAAATTCATCCACAATAATAAAGCAGGCTTCCATCCAGTGATTAAGGTGTAATTCAACACACGTATATTAATAAATGTGATTCATTATATAGACAAACTGAAAGAAAAAGAAACACATGATCATCTCATTAGATGTAGAAAGGCATTTGATAAAATCCAAAACTCCCTCCTGATAAAAATCTTGGAGAGAATGAAGAGTCAAGGGATATAACTCAAGAATAAATAGGTAGCTTAAAGAAAGCACATAGCCAATAGTAGCTTAAATGGAGAGATACGCAAAGCAATTCTACAAAAATCAGGATTAATACAGTGTTGTCCACCCTCTCCACACATAATTCAGTATAGTTCTTGAGGTATTATCCATAACAGTGGTTTTTAACCTTCCTAACCTTTCTTCTGTGATTCTTTTTTAACAGGGTATTTGACTGAGACTGTGAACTGTAAAAATCTATTTCTAATTGTGGCCCAACCTTTGGTCCCAGAGTTTTTGTTTACTGTAAATAAGTATTATGTAACTCAGGCTTGCACTCACCTTTAATCCAAGACCTGAGTCAAACAGAGGACATGAACATAAGTAAACAGAAAGAAGGTCTTTGGGTTGTAAGGTATTTAAGACATCCTAGAGAAGGAGAAAAAACTTTTCTCTTGTGGGAAGTCAGCTGAGTAGGAAGGTCAGCTGAGTGCTTTCTCTGCCTCTCTGAGCTAGCAGGCTTTCATCACATTATCTGGCTCTTGAGTCTTCATTTGTTAAAATCAAACTTTCGCAAATTAGTGTTTTAAAACAACAACCTTTAGTACAGTTCTTCCAGTTGAAGAACAGGAAAACATAAAATTGTTTTTGTTGCTTATTTCATAATTGTAGCTTTTCTACTGTGTGATTTGTAATGTAAATATTTTTTAGATGGAGATTTGCCAAGGGGGTTGTGACACACAGGTTGATAACCACTGTTGTAGTGCAACAACCCGACTGATGGAGATGCAAACCGGGAAGAAAAATGTCAAAGTATCTTATTTTGCAGATGGTATGATAGTATAGCTAAGTGACCCTAAAAATCCCACCAGAAACTCCAACAGCTTTTAAACATTGTCAGTACAGTATCTCTTTAAAAAATTAACTCACAAAAATCAGTAACCGTCCTATATAGAAACAACAAACAAACTGAGTAAGAAATCAGTAAATTAACACCTTTAAGAAGAGCCTCAAATGATTTAAAATAACTTGCCTTTACTCTAAGAAGCAAATGAAATGCATGTGTGATACAAAACTTTAAGACATTCAAGAAAGAAACTGAAAAACATATCTCCCATGCTCATGGATTGGTAGGGATTGGGACAAAAACAGTCATGCTGATCAATGGAATTGAAGACTCAGACATAAATCCACACTCCTGTGGACATCTGCTTTCTGATAAATAAGACAGTAATATGCATGAGGGAAAAACCATCTTCAACAAATGGTGCTGGTCATTCCTCTATATATGGAAGAATGCAAACAGAACCATATGTATAACAATGCTTAAATCTCAACTCCAAATGGATCAAAGATCTCAACATAGAACAAGAATACAATGAAAGATATGGAACCTCATAGAAATGAAAATTCTCTATATGGCATAAGACACCATTATGTGGACAAATTGTTAGTCTATGGAATGGGAAAAGATTTTTATCAAGTATACAACAAATAGGGGCTAATATCCAAAATAGTTAAGGAACGAAAAGAAATGATATCAAGGAAACAAACAACTGAAATGTTAAAAACTTCTAGTAAGCAGGGAAATATAAATCAGAACTACCTTGAGATTTCTTCTTATACTTACGAGAATAACTAAGATAAATTAAAAAAAAATATTGACAAGCTCAGACTGGAAAGAATATTGGCTAAATAGAAACCTCATCAACTGCTGGTGGGAGTGCAAACTTATATATCCACCATGAAAACCAGAGTGGTGGTTCTTCAGGAAAATGAGAATTATGATCTAGCTTATGATCCAGCTATAACACTCTTGGATGTATAACCAAAGAACACTTCCTTCTACCATAAAGACACTTGCTCAGCCATGTCCCTTGATGTTTTATTCATGACCAAAAAATTTTAACAATGTAGATGTCCCTTAACAGAAGATAGATAATGAAAATGTAGCACATTTAAACAATGGATTCTTCCTCATCCATTAAAAAAGTTATATCATGAAATTTGTAGGCAAAAATGAATGGAACTATATAATAAAAAAAAACATCCTAAATGTGATAGCTCAGATGAAGAAAGGCAGATGAGATGGAGTCAATGTCTTGTTCAGCTATCATCAGAGACGTTTGCTCCAACAGCAGATCAGAACAAATTTAGGAACCCACATGGAGGTTTTTATTTTGTATTGTTCACTTTTGCCCACATATGCTCCTTTCTTTACTTTTTGGAAACACACACACACACACACACACACACACACACACACTCACACAAAACACACACATTTGGTATTTTTTTTAAATTTATTTTACAGTTGGTTACAAGTTGAAATGGCTTTAGTCTCAAAGAACTTATTTGCAACATAGATTGCTGAAAGCTATGGGGGCATTGAATTTAGACTACATGCATTTTTTCTTGTATTTCCATGAATCTATGGGTTGTTCATGTATTCACTGGTATATAGTAGTATGCCTCTTATGTGGTAATGAACTGCCTTTGGTTTAGATTTTTAGATTTTATGCAAAGGGGAGAATACCATGCCTAGTACATTAACAGTCCTCAAAAATAACAGGTGGTAAAGTCATAGTTCCTAGGACAGAATCTGATATTATTGTTTTGTTAAATGACAATATTTTCAAATTAACTCCTCAATATTGGTTTATACTCTGAGTCTTGGGATGCACTCAATCATGGCCACAGAAATTTTGTCTTGTATTCAACAGAAGTCAATGCAGAGGGATATAATGTGCCAAAGATCTTTGAATAGGAAACTGAGTACTTGTTCCTTAGGTGGACTTTTACAAAAGAGTAAAAAAAAAGCTATGAAATATGGTCTGGTGGACAGAATATTACTATCACACAATTAACTCACAGGTGCCATGTTACCTGAACAAAATATGCACAGTATGAAACCTGCTCCAATTCTAACATAGTGGATGATTTCTAGTTCCCATTGCTAACTGAGAAGCTATTCACATGGATAGGTGCTGGTAAAGGAGAGACTCATTGTATTTGATGATGTGGACACTGCTAGTTTTTATCTCTTCCAATGGAATGGCCCACAACCAGGTACATATAGGTAGCATTAACTGGATTAAGTAGATTATTTTAAAAAAAATTGATATGAAGTGGTAAGGGGACACGCTGTTGGGGAAGTAGAGAAAATGTTGAAAGGGCAATGGTGGTGGGTATGATCATAGTTCACTGTATATATGTATGAACTTCTTCAAATGGAACAGATAATTTAAGTTCCATTTAACAGTGTTCTGGTTCCATTTCTGTTACTGTGACAAAATGTCATGATCAATTTATGGAAGGGAGGACTTTTTTACCTTAACTTTTTTTTTTCTTTTTTAAACTAAGAAGCAGATAGCCCTTGAGCAGAGACTGAGAACCCAGATCTTGAACCTAAAGCGTGGAGCAGAGAGAACATGCTCCAAATAGCACAAGACTTTTAAACTTCACCGCCCACTCTCAGGAAAATACTAATATGAAACAATTTGATGTTCCTCAAGCATTGCATTAACAGAAAGGCAACCACTGTATACAACTAGTGGAAAGAAAGGAAGTTCCATTTCTGTGTTCTTTATTGAGGTAGTAAGTCTATTAAACCCCCATAGCAACAATTTGAAGGGGAGTTCTTCAGGCACATTGGTCTAAAGTGTAGCTATGTAGATAGGTGAAATATGACAGCAACATATGCTTTTCAGTCATTCCTGACTGAAAGCACAGAAATCCTTGGCTTCTATTGCCATGCAGGTAGTTTTATCCACTCAGCAATCTGACTTTTCTTATGATTGTCTTTGTTTTATTGTAATTTATGCCACTTGATGACAATGTTCCAACAAGGTGATGCAGGCATGGCTGCTTAATAGAGACACATGTTGGTAAAGCATTTTTATAATAGCTCTTTAACACCAATCAAAAGGAAATAGCATCCATAGTTTTGTAATTCGAATAAGCGGCATAAAGTCTGTCGTGATTTTGCATTACATGATAGAGCTTTTGACACTAAGAGAATTGTATGTCATAAAATGGGACAGGAGCATCTACAAATCTTCACGACCTGTTCTGAAATTCAGATCCATGGTTAAAATTAATGTGAAACAGAAGCTGTCACAGTGGAGAAAAACTCTCTAATACAATCAGCAGAAAATTATGAAAACATAATCACAAAATATACTGCCAAGGGATAGTATGTGATGAGGCTGACAAGTCAGTGGAATTCAACATAACTCTTGTCTGGGAGCCACTTCCTTCCAGAGAGATAAAACTCAGGAGCAGCAGTGTCAACACCTCCCTTGAGCAATATCACTGTCTTGTGAGTAAGAAGAATGGCAGGTATTGCCTGCTCCAAAGATACCTGAGCCTCTACCAGCTTTCTGTATTTTGAAGAGACAGAAGTAAAGCTGACAATGTATGAATCCTGTATATTTCAAGGGCAGCAGAAATGCAGACAAGCTTGAGGATGCATTTGCTTAGCCACTATCAGGGATACAATTAACTGGCAGAAACAGCATCACAGATTACTAAAACCTGAAGGAAGAAAAAAAAATCCTTACTCATGTTAGAACAAACATCAAGGATTTCACCTATCATCTACCATGCATGGTGATTTCAGAAAATCATATAATCATTTTGGTAGTGATTTGGATGGAAGCAGAGTTGCATTTATCAAGAATTTAGAATAAATTCCAGATGGTCACTATGTTCCCAAGTAAATATACTGGTTTAGTACACTCATATAAGAAAAGGACAAAAGTTGTAAAGCAGAGAACCAGAAAAATCATTTTTTTCCAGGAAATATTTTGTGTTTACTTAAAGTACATGTATAATATATCCATAAGTGTGTAAATATAAATGATTTAAAAGAAATAACACCATCACTTAGGGAGATAATGTTCCCTTTAAGGGCCACAGGTTACTTAAAAAA
>JADRCD010236417.1:0-12060 GCA_019843815.1 Montemys delectorum | reverse complement strand
AGGGA
This sequence comes from Montemys delectorum, assembly GCA_019843815.1. Taxonomy (NCBI): domain Eukaryota; kingdom Metazoa; phylum Chordata; class Mammalia; order Rodentia; family Muridae; genus Montemys; species Montemys delectorum. Next base: position 12,055 of record JADRCD010236417.1, on the reverse strand, counting down.
GGGACAGCTACCTTGGAAAATCAAAAGGCTGTTACCACTGGGTAAATCAAAGCCAATCTAAAGCATTCAGAAGTGAATGAGGGTAGAGGTCAAGGAGAACTGGGCTATACACCACAGATCCGAGTAGCAGCCTAGCTTTTCATATTTAACACGAAAGCAGGCCGTAAATCTAACGGCAGTCAGATGCCAGCTTCCCATAGGCATTCCTTGATTGAATACACTATGACATTGAACAGGCCTCCTTCTCTCAGCGTTAGAGTTTTTGAGGGAAACTTCAGTCTATCTGCCACTAAGCTAACTCTTGTAATTACGTATTTTTTTAAAATCATAATTACAACCTTGAGGCCATAAGAGTTATCACCCCACATTCAAAGTGAAGAGACTACAGCAGTGAAGTGTTCCGCAATTTTATCGCGTCCACACCATATCCTAGGACATGATTACCTAGGGGTGTAGTGACTAAAGCAGTAGTGAACAGGGAATGTCAGAGAAGTAGAGGAAGAGAGGAAGCTGGGGTAAACCAGTGGCTGAAATCTGTGACATCTGGCCTCACTTAGCCCTGTCTTTACCAAGAGGTTAAAAGGCTTTGGATGCTGGGGGAAATAGCTCAGGGCTCAAATGCAGGTTGGTAGGATGGTGATGGTGGTAATGGTGCCTGGTGGTGAGGAGAGGACTCTGATGATGGTTATGACACATGATAAGGATGGACGAGGTGGAAGAGGAAAAGCATAGCAATAACAGCGTGAGGATGGTGGTGATGCTGACGGTGGTGATGCTGGTGATGATGGTAGTGGTGATGATAGTAGTCATGATGGAAGATGATGGTAGTGGTAATGACTGGTGATGAGGATAATTGGTAAATATGAAGAGGATGTAATAATTTGTGATGGTGGGGATAATGGTGGTGATGGTGACGATCATGATAAGCATGATGGTGGTGATGGGCATAACAACGACCATGTGAGCATGAAAATGATCAGTCAGCCTCCATCTGTTGAACTCTATCTATGTAGCAGACATTGTCAGAAGACCTTACTCTTTTGTCCCTCCCCCTCTTAGCCCCATTCTCACCCTGGGAGGCTGACATTGTCACTTTCCTGCATGGCACAGATAAAGAAACTGAAAACAAGTGCCTCTCAGCTTACACAGCTAGTATAGGAATGCTGACACCAAAACCCAGCTCTGAGGGCAGCCAGGTTACTCTCTCAACTAGTATGCTTGCTGATTGCCTTCTTACAGAAATCTAGCCATAAGCCCAGAATCCAGCAGGAGCTGGCGTCCTGCAGCGCCTCTAAGAAGGAATTGGACCACAGTAACTCCCGAGGCCCTGTGCAGGCATGAAACTTTATGGTCACGACTTTGTCACTTTCACGGAAAATACATCCAAAGTATGTTTGTCTTTTAAATTTTGTTACTCTTGTTCTTTTTATGGCCCCAAACTTGTGTACTTTTACAGTTTTTCTGTTACTTTAATAGTTAGGGACGTATTCCACTGGAGGGAAAACAAAAACTTTTATTTTACTTTCCTCTGTTTTTTAACTCCATTCTTCCACCTCTCGAACGCATCTCTAATTCATTTTGATGCATGGCAGTAATGAAATTTTACATCTACCTGACCTAGCCAATGTTATTTCTGACAGAAAGTCTCCTTGTTGCCTCTTCCTGCAATAGCTACCATAAGACAGGTTGGAGCTTTGCAGGTACTTTTTGCATGGCAGACAGTCCCTGCTGACCCCTGACTGAACAAGATTTTTCCACTTTGCAATGGTATGCATGCGGTACTGTTCAGTAAAAACTGCACTTTTAATTTCTGTCTTCTTCTGGGCTAGCTCTATACAGTGAGATCCTCCCTCATGAACCTGAGCATTGACACCAAAATACAAATTCTAGTCTAACATAAAACCATGACAGTCACCGGGCAGTGGTGGCAGAAGCCTTTAATCCCAGCACTTGGGAGGCAGAGGCAGACTGATTTCTGAGTTCGAGGCCAGCCTGGTCTACAGAATGAGTTCTAGAACAGCCAGGGCTGTACAGAGAAACTATCTGGAAAAAACCAAAAACAAAAAACAAAAAAAAAAAAAACAAAAACAAAGCAAAAAAAAAAAAAATCAAAAAACCATGACAGTCAGGAACTGATACTCTACAGTACACTCCCACACTGTTGCTAAGCTAACAGTTGGTAGTTTGGAGGGTAAACACAGCTTCGTCTTACGATGTATTCAGATTGCAGTGGGTTTAACTGGGACATAGCTTCATCATAAGTCATTGGGTATCTATATTTGAATGCCTCTCAATATGTCCGTTGAGGAATCTCAACTTTCCTAAACTGTCATGGGTAGATTCTACTCTAAACGTTTTAGCAGATAAATTTTAACCAGAATGAGGATATCAGATGTCCTTACCTTCAAGTTTCTATGAAAAAGGTGAGAGAACTCCAGTTCGTACAGTGCATTAACAATCAGGAGCACAGCCTTGATGAGGAACATGGAGATTGTCATTGCACTCCTGACCCATGTTTACAGTCCCTACATGCCTATTCCTTTAAGGACAGGAAAGGTGCCTAGCCTGAGGACTGGGGTTCTTCACATGTCAAAGTACAGAGGAAGGAAAGCAACTCTCTAATTAATCTCATAGGCTGTATTTCTTGAAAGAAATCAGGACAAAATTTAAACAATCATTAAATTCATTCTCAGAAAGATCCAAAGATATATTGTGTTAGCATTCCTTCTCTGCTCTGCCCCACAGTTACCTGGCAACATCCAAGTGTGCCTGACTCCCTATAAAAAGGCTGGCTTGCTCCTTTCTCTCTCTTAACCTCTGTACTGGCTCGTTTTGCGTGTCAACTTGACACAAGCTGGAGTTATCATGGAGAAAGGAACTTCAGTTGAGAAAATGCCTCCACGAGATCCAGCTGTAAGGCATTTTCTCAATAAGTGATCAAGTGGGGAGGGCCCATTGTGGGTGGTGCTGTCTCTGGGCTTGTAGCCTTGGGTTCTATAAGAGAGCAAGCTGAGCAAGGCAGAAGAAGCAAGCCAGTAAGTAACATCCCTCCATGGCCTCTGCAACAGCTCCTGCTTCCTGAACGGCTTGAGTTCCAGTCCTGACTTCCTTTGGTGATCAACAGCAATGTGGAAGTGTAAGCTGAATAAACCCTTTCCTCCCCAACTTGCTTCTTGGTCATGATGTTTGTGCAGGAATAGAAACCTTGACTAAGATACCCTCTTACTCTCTTACTTTCTTACTGTCAACCCCTTTCTCCCTCTCTCCACATGTTCCTGCCCCACCCCCCTCTCTCTTGCTCCTCCCCTCTCAACTCTCTTTCCCATGCCCTAAATAAACTCTATTCTATACTAAACCCATGTATGGCTGGTATCTTAGGGGAGGAGATGCCTCAGCATGGGCCTGCAGAGGCACCATTTCCCCTCACCATACCTCACTCTACCAATCATATTCCTGGTACTCCTTTTTATAAAAAAAAACAACAACATATTGCATCTGTATAACTCAATAAAATACCTAATGCTGTGACCCTTTGATATAGTTCCTCATGTTGTGGTGACCCCCAACCATAAAATTGTTCTTGTCGATACTTCATAACTGTAATTTTGCTAGTGTTATGAGTCATAATGTAAACAAATATCTGTGTTTTCCAATTGTCCTAGGCAACCCCTGTGAAGCGGTCATTTGATTCCTAAAAGGATCACAACCCACAGATTGGGAACCACTGGGCTAGATAACCAGAAACCAAACTGTTGCCCTGAAGACACAAAACTTTAGATTCAATCCTCAACATTGAAATTAAAAAAAGAGAAAGAAAGAAAGAAAGAAAGAAAAAAAAAGGAATTGAAATTGTAACAGAAGTAGGTAGATTCTACAGAAAATCAATTTGCCAAAATGGGAGGTGAATGAAAAATTCTAACTCTAAGAAGAAAAACGAGCATATCCTTTAAATGGAAGAAAAGAAGACAGACATGGGAAATATACTGAAGAAATTAAGTCTAAGTGTGATGTCCAAAGTATTCTAGTTTTTCTTTGACAATTGTAGTCAGACAGAGTTCACAGGCTGCATATTTCACCCAATAAAGTGCACAGTGCAATGCTGAGCTGGGCAACTCTTCTCATAGTTTTGGAATATTTTCATCAGTCAAGAGAAACCCAAGCCTCATAGCTGCTCAGCACCAACATAGACATATCTATCATGGACATGTTTTATATGTCTGCAGTTTTATCCATTCTAGATGAATCATATAAACGGCATCATACAATAAATTGTGTGCTTGGGATTAAATCCAGGGCCTTGTACAAGCTAAGCAAGCACTCTATCTATGAGCTACACTCCTAGCTCAATCATCTTAATAATATTTTGAGATATGCATATGTATCATACATTAATATTTCATTCCTTCTATGACTGAGGTATAGTTACACATTTTGTTTATTCTTTTATCAGTTGATAGACAGTTGATTTGTTCTAGCTTTGGGATATTAGGAATAATGTTGCTTTGAAAATAATTGATGTAGAGTCTTTCTTGTGGTTTGATTTCCTGCCCCCCTCTTTTTGGGGGAAGTTCATGCTTCCGTCTTCTTGGCTAAATTCCTAGGAGTGAACTGCTGTGTTGTGAAGGAACTTGATGTTTCTAAGTCTCTCTCAGTCTTGCGTTTCAAAGACTCAAAGGCTGTTTCCCAGAAGCCGCTTCAGAGCAGCCTTGAGTTTTCTAGTGACTCATGATTCTGAGCATCTCTGCCTGTCCTTAATGACCATTTGTGTGTTTCCATCTAAGTAGATCACCTATTGATCTTAAAATTTGCTTTCTGTTACTTTATTAGATATATGGCTTCCAAGTGGTTCTTTCCGCTCTATCTTAAATTTTTACTTCATTGATAGGATCCTCTGAAAACTATTCAAGTAAAGAACTTTATATGGATATAGTCAAATTTATCGATATGGTACTACAGAACACACCCCTGTCTCCAGCACTTGATGCACTTCTGGTACGCGAAGAAATTTTTGCCAAATATGAGATCATGAACATTTGCAAGTTTGCCTTAGGCACCTTCCATTCAGAGTTATTTTTCTCTAGTGTGTATGGCAGGAGTTAAACCTTTTTCTTTTGTATTTGCATATCCAATTCCACAGCCTCAATCTACCCTTTCTAGTGACTATGTCCCTTAATACCCGAGGACAATAACTTAAAGCCTCCACCCACCCACCTGCAGGACATCCTGTGACATTATCAATAGCTTATGGATTTCTGCAGTGGGGAACATGTGTTCATACCCTTCATCTTTGTTCTGAACTCTTGTTCCCGAGTTTTCTCAGATGCTATATGCATCAGAAACAGATAGCCTTGAGTTTCGTGTACTGCAAAAAAACAAACAAACAAACAAACAAACAAAAAACAACAACAAAAATATGTTAACTTTCCTTCTGAGAAAATGGATCCCAAGCAGGGCTTTGCCAACAGAGGTACCCTGGCTAGAGCCATGGGAGTCAAAGCTATAACTCCATCATTTGCTTCATTACTTGAGTTAGCTCTTCACTCACTGATGGCACCAGCAAGCAATTGTAAAGGCATGAAGGGAATCAGGAATTTGTCAAGTAGTTTAATACGCTCTCCTTCATAAGCACATCCCATATACTAGGCAAATGGATCCAACCACGTGCTGTCTTTTGTAAATGTTCCCGCTATTTTGTGAGATTGACAGGAATCCAAGGCCATCACAACTGATAACCACCACACATGGTTTGAGTTGACTTTCTAGTAAAATAGACACAATACTCTATATGTTTTATAACACACTTTGTTGGCATTTACTAAAGCAATTATATGGTGGGGTGGAGAGATGGCTTAGCCATTAAGAGCACTTGACTGCTCTTCCAGAAATCCTGAGTTCAATTCCCAGCAACCACATGGTGCCTCACAACCATCTGTGATGGGATCCAATGCTCTCTTCTGGTGTGTCCGAAGACAGCGACAGTGTACTCGTATACATAAAATTAATTAATTAATAACATCTTACTGTAACAGCTATAATATTATATTGCAAATAAATCCTCAGAGTGACCCTGTCCACTGTGAAATAAAGTATATGGGTCTGTTAGGTCATCTTTCGTTCTGCCTCTTTAAAAGATTGAAGATTTCAAAGTAAACACTTTTTTCAAAAAAGGAAAGATTAGAGATTCACAGGTTAACCTGTGAACCATCTTTGCATTTATTTCTGTTAGAACATTAAGCCATGTTAGATTTTAATTGGCTTTACGCTCAGGTTCTACAACAGCCAGAATGATAAGGCGATCTTCTGTCTCAGCCAGGGAAGACTACTGAAAGTCACCCCAGCCTCCAGTTGGGACAAGGGTAAGATTTAATAAGGACTCTTCTTCCAGGAAACTCATCTCATCTTAGACAAACTAACTCATTGCTGCAATTGCCTTCCTGCTGAAGCCGCTGGTGTATCACTTCGCTGTTCCTGTCCTGAGCCATTCTTCTGTATTTCCCCACTCGCACCATAAGAATTTAGGACTTTGTCTTCTTCATCAGAACTAGGTCCAATATTATCAATGTCCTTGCTCTGTACGTTTTTATTTAAATTTCCTTGAATTACCAAACTGCAACTTTTTTTTCTTGAAGCTGAAAATTGAACCCAGGGCCTCATGCATCCTAGAAAAACATTCAACCATTAAGCCACATTCTCTTATTCCTATTTGTACTTTTTAAAAGTTGAGCTCTTGATCTTGTTCTAGTTCCAAAGTGCATTTTAAACACACACACACACACACACACACACACACACACACACACACACATATGCCAGAATTATAATCATGTCCTTTTTTCTACCTTGCCTTCTAGAAAGAGCTACTTATAAAGGTAGAAACCCGTGTTTGAATGCTATGTATCCTGTGGACACTTGGAAGTGCATTTGCCCTGTCTTTATGCTGTTACTGTAATGATGTTGTTTAAAATATTTACATAATTTAATTGCTTATTAGATAGCTGTTTAAATCAAAACTCTGTTGAGATTTGCATGTTTGTGAGGCGCGCTTCCGCGTTACTCTTTAGCACGTGAGGTCTCACCTCACGATCTTCTTTCTTCCTCCTCTTCCTTGCTCTTTAGTCCCTTTCCCTCTAGCATCTGCCTCCTCTAGGAACTTGCTACACAGAAAATTCTAACACCCCACCCTACCTCAGACCTGAAGAACTAGAAACTGGGTGAGGCCAGAGATGGCTTGTCAGAGCCCTACAGATCACTCCGATCCCTTCCAATGAGAGCATCCGCCAATCTAGATCAGAACATTTAGCACTATGAAACGATTTCTTTAAACACAGGATCCCACACAGCCCAGAATGGCTTCATGCTTGATTTGTAGTCAGAGATGTCTTTGAACTCTGAAGATGTCCTCTGACTCCACCTTCCTGGGGCTGGGGTTACTGGTGTGTACCACCATGCCTAGTTTATGGGACTGAATCAAACGCCCAGTGTGAACGGATACAAGGTGATTCGTTTAATGACTTCTGAAGTGTTAGCCTTTCTTTCTTAAATTTCTGTTTTCCTAATACATTTTGGCATTTTATTTGTGTATGTGAGGTTTGACTGAGTATATTAAGCATACTAGCACACCACTGAATTTTTATTTTATGATCTAATTGAAGAGAATATTAACTTAATTTAAATATATAAAGACCGTCTACCTGTTTCCTCACATGCTTTATGCTTGGTCACTGTCACGTTATCTTATTCTTTCTGAGTTTTGTTTCTTTGGTGTTTCCTTCCCATTCCAATTTTCCCAATGAGCTGCTCTATGCCTTAACCTCCTGAAAATATTTAGAATTCTAGTAACTAATTGCATCCAAAACTTTCAAAATCTGTACTTATTAACTATAAAGACTAATTTTTACTCTGGTCTATTGGGAACAAATGTAGAAATTAAAAGCTGCATTCCCCCTATTCTCCAGACCTTTCTCCACGCTGCCCTTTATTTTGAATCCAGACGGCATTTTCCCTTTTAAAGAAGTATCATTTCTTTACATATAACTTTTGCCTTCCCTGCAATTGTGTCTACTGCTAAATTATGTCTAGTAAGTTCAGAGCTTGCTGCAGGAAGATTCCCATTTCTTGGATCTGACTGTGCTGCTAAGCTGTAGTGTGTAGCTGTAGGGTACACATGCATTTGATATGTATGTATGTATGAATAAATGTACACTTGCAAATGTGTGTGGTATGAATGTGTGCAGGTTCCCACTCCTTTCCACACAGAGGCCAAAGGAGGCTGTCAGATGTCCTCTTCTAGCACTCTCCACCGTATCCTCTTGTGACCAGATCTCTTGCTGATCCTGGATACCGTAGTCCTTTAGGTAGGCTATCTAACCAGTAGACACCAACAACACCCTGGTCTCTGCCACCCAGGTGTTTTGGGGTTTTTTTTCTGCTACTATTTTTTTTTCACTTCCATGTCTCTTTTAATTTTCCTACTCTCTTTCCTCCCCTTAACAGACTGGATCATTTAATGGAAGAAAGAATCCACATGATTCTTATTAAGAATTGATATTTTTAATATTTCTTTCAATTTTAAGATCTGTTTCGGAGGGAAGCGAATATGCTTTGCTACGGCACATCACCATGCCTTCTGGGCTACAGAATTACTCCATAAACCTTGCATTGATTTTGCTAGGCTCTCAACTTTAGGAGCAAGCTCTATTTGTCCAGTACTGAAGCATTGCCAAGAAAGAACCAGTCTGGGAATTGTCAGAGACTATGTGAGAGGGTAGTGAAAGAGAAGGTCTTCTTCAATCCTTTACTTTCTGTCTTCAGATCCAAAGGAGGAAAAAAATGCGTGCGACTGAAAATGGATAGTTTAATCCAGAGACCGCCTGCAGGACCGCCTTGAAGGACTCACACAGGCAAGGCAATCAAACAGGCAGGGATTTCCTGCTATGCCCTCCTCAAATGCATCCCCAGTCCCACAGTAGTTTGGAGCCAGAAGGAAGTGAATGTAAGGCCCAAGGCATCAAGTCAGTGCCCCTGCTGTAGTACAGGCTGCACTTGAACCCAGGCTTCCTGACACCCACTCTCAAGCCGGCACTTACAGGCCCACCAGTCAGCAGTCCTCATTCACATCATTTTTGGCAGGGGGAGCTGCGTCTGTGTACAGGACCAGCGTCCACTCGAGAAGCAGCCAGCTTCTCCCTGGTGCTCACTGGGTGCCTCTTTACTATACTATTCTCTTAGCACGTCTCAAGAACAGCATCTCTCAGAATTCACATCTCTCTGGCTTTCCTTTTCAAGTTCCCCTCTTCTCCCTAAATTACCACAGCGTTCCCTAGGTCAGACCTTTCTCAGCCGTTCTCTGCGTGACTCTGGTGGTCTGGGTATCCGCTTACACTTCTGGGGAAAAAAAAAAAAGGTCTACTGCAAGTAGATTCATGGAGAGATGGGTTGATCTGCCTCTCGGCTGAGGTGGGGAGGGCTGTGAGATTAGGGGTGCTTATTCACTAGCCAGCCTCTGGGAAGAGTGTAAGGATGGGAAGCAGGTAGAAGGCACCATTCTTGCCGCCCTCTGACCCCACTGACCCCTGCCTGCCGCAAGAAGACTATTCAGGATTACCATACTGACACAGCGCCCGCTTACACTCGGATTTCCTGAATTATTTTAGAAGATACTTTTCTCCCATCAGTTTTGGACAGAAAGGACCTCGTGGTTTAGACGAATATCTATGAGGAAGGAGCAGAGATTGGAAACAAAAACAAGGCAGCCACGGCCCAAACAGTTTGCTCCGGCATCTCCACGGTACTCTGGACTCTGAAAGATGGGAGTTCTTACACTCCCCGGGTAAACCCGGTTCCACCCTGCAGCTTGCGTCTATGCAATGTCACTGCCATGGGCAGCAAGAGACACTGGCCCTCTCCAACTGTGCTTGTTCTTGAGTCTAAACATAACACACCCTCCGTATTCCAGCAACTCAACACTTTTGGTCCTCTAAGCAGCCACAGCCATTCTCACATCTCTAGGGAACTCCCTTACTTTCGTATGTATCTTTACACTGAGTTAACTTGTTGCTGTTTTCAAGGCTGGAAGAGACTGACTGCTTGGCCTCCATCTTCCATCCTCTACCAACGACTGGGAAGAAAAGTTCAGAGGTTCAAGTACATACCAACTTAGAATAGTAAGAATTGTCTTTTCAGCGATTTCCTCAAGTACCTTTAGAAAAAAAATCACTTTTTCTTCATTCCAGAGTTTTAAATGTTATGTTTGTACAGTCCATGTTCTACATAAGGTTTAGAAGAAGTCTGTATTTTACATACTATGTAATAAAGCTATAAGCTATATTTTATATTTGTGTACACATATTTATCATTTATATAATCTATTTTAAAGTCATTATTTTGAAAAGGTTGTAAGTATCTGGTGCAACTGTAGATGCTTACTTTTAAAGGGTGTTAAGAACACACTTATCAGACCCGTGATTTAAAACTCTTTCCCATGAAGACCTCTAGTTCAGCAGAGGTAGCTCAAGGACAAAAGAACCAGATGAGGGAGATGTGCCAGTGTCCCTGTCCAGCTTCAGAGAAAACACTTGCGCTTTGATCTGTGTGGACTTCTGTGCCAGATCCCAGCTGCCAAGGAGCACGGCCGTCTCAACCACCGTTTGAGGCTCACTGCACTGGAAGTTTCTGTTTGCTTTATTCTGGAATGTTGTGATTTACAAATAGGCTCTGTTGTTTATTTAATAATCACCAACCAGTTGAAGCTCTTAACAATCAGCATTTATTTTATTTCACTAATTCTCTTGGCACATTTGGCCTCCTTAGTTGGAACACAGGTTTCTCCTGCCATCTGGTGGCGATCTGTGCCTATTGCAGGGATAATTTCCAAATTACAGCTCGTTTGCAGCTGGGGGTTGAAAAATGCACCCCAAACACTGATGATTTGGAGGGGTTTTTTTTTACATCCCTTGCAACATATAACGCTCATATGCACGCATTTCTTCATGCATCCCTCATGTGTGCCTCTTGTGAGCTCTTTTAGGCAGTATGCCGGCTTCTTTTTTTATTGTCAACTTAAAATAGCCTAGGCTCCTCACATGTGAGGAGGGGACCTCAACTGATGTAATCCCTAAATACCATTGCCCCGTGGCCACGTCTCTGGGGCATTTTCTTGATTGATGACTGTTGTAAGAGGGCCAAGTCCACGTGGGTCGTTCGGTCCCTAGGTAGGTAGGTGGTCCTGGGCTGTATAAGAAAGTTAACTAAGCATGAGCACATGAGCAAGCCATGGAGTGAGACAACAAGCAGCATTACAACATAACTCATCAGAGTGGGAGAGCAGATCTGCCCATAGCATGGTGTAGTGTCTTCATATAGCAGATGGGGAGTCAAAGAGTAGACAGGAACCAGGCTCAGGCTATGACCTGCACAGACCTGCTCCCAGTGACCCTCCTCTGTCACCACCAAAGTCACTGTCCTCTCCTGAAATGGCAGCACTGGCTGGAAACTGAGTGTTCCAACACAGGAGCCTGATTCAAACCATCCACAAGCAGGAAGACAAGCTTGTGTTTTACCAGGAAGCTCAAGTTGCCGGTAGTAAAAACTCATCATCTGAAAAATTAAAACCTTAGGGCTTGAGAGATGGCTCAGCGGGTTGGAGCAATGGCTGCTCCTCCAGAGGCCTTGCATCCAGTTCCCAGAACCCACACCCCACAGCTCACAGCCACCAGTTACACCAACTCTACCTCTCTTTAGGCCTCCTCATGTATCACATGGATGCGTATAGTACATGTGCACAAGCACATGCACACACAGACACACCTACACAAGAGGGGGAATAAAAACATGTATTTTTAAAAAGGAATCTTCTGAAAGGTGAAAAATGTTATGTTTCTAAAAAGGAGAGCAAGTGGGTCTCTACTCCATTCAATCCAGATCGAATATAAAATGCAGCATTCTGCTTCTTATAGAAGGCAGAAATAAGACTAACAAGGTGAGGATTACCCCCTCCCTCACCTGGTTTCCCAACAGTCCCCTCGACACTTCAGAGAATATTGAGTAATCAGAAGAA
>JADRCD010236416.1:36603-57680 GCA_019843815.1 Montemys delectorum | reverse complement strand
GCGAGACCACCCCATCCTCAGCCTCAGCTTCAGTAGTGAGCGAGGCCAGCAGCCCAAGTACCCCATGCAGAGTAGGATTTGCATAAAGGCTGCACTATTGTAACGATTACCTAGGAATGCTCAGCTACTATTTACCATGAAAGGTGATAGTGATAACAATATCCACACTTACGAGTTGAACACTGGCGGGGCGGTGGTGGCGCACGCCTTTAATCCCAGCACTTGGGAGGCAGAGGCAGGCAGATTTCTGAGTTCGAGGCCAGCTTGGTCTACAGAGTGAGTTCCAGGACAGCCAGGGCTACACAGAGAAACCCTGTCTCAAAAAAACAAAAAGAGTTGAGAGCTGGCATGGATATTTTTTAAAGGTAGATGGTTATGAATAATAATTTCTAGGAGATAAATTAGCTTCCTCCCTAAGTTCGTCCAAGTTATTACATAGTTTGGGTTGGAAAAGTTCAGTTATTAAAAGACTAGAAATTCCATTTTGCTGCAAAGTTTACTCACTGAAATACTAACTTCCATTTTTAAATAACCAGTTCAGTTTAAATTATTTAAATTTAGTGAATGCAGGAATATGGTGAAAATATCAGGAATGAACTTGAATTTCCTTATTAAGTGAGAGTTGAAATATGAAAAATTAATCTTAAAACTGTGAGTTGGGCTTAGGTGGTGCTACATATAAGAAGTTTCTTAGCCAGGCGGTGGTGGCTCTTGCCTTTAATCCCTTGGGAGGCAGAGGCAGGAGGATTTCTGAGTTTGAGTCCAGCCTGGTCTACAGAGTGATCTCCAGGACAGCCAGGGTTACACAGAGAAACCCTGTCTTGAAAAGCCCCCCCCAAAAAAAAAGGAGTTTCTTAATGAGGTAGTCTGTAAATAAGTTGTAGTATATGGTCATAATCATAAAATACAACAGATAAAAATTCAGATTTGAAGTGCCTGTTTGGATACTGACCTAAAATATATATAGATTGTAAAATGTGAAATTATCTCGAGAGCTCAGGCAACTGTCCTCAAACACAGATACTGACCAAAGGAGAGGACACATCCATTAGCAGAGAGCAAAACAGGTTCTAAAGATGTCTCTAAAGAGGTTCTAAATGGAGTACCACTGCCCATGACCTCAACCTCCCACCTGCAGCAACAGAGATAGAGCCACTTCTACCACAACTCCACTGCTACCTGCCCAGATGAGCCTCAGATGGCCTCACTTTAACCTAGATTTAATCTGAAACACACAAACTTGTCTATGGCCATACCAGCCTGAGCACATGCTTTCTTGTCCAAAACATATGCTCCTTCCAAAAAATAAAAAAGTATTAACCCCCAAACACCTTAGTATATTTTATGTAGAAAGCTTTTTGGGAAATCCTAACTTTGAATGCCTTACATGATGCTTTTATAATATACACTAAGAATAACTGTACAAAAATGAGTAGTAAATAACATGAATGAAAATTGGAGAACCTGGGCTGGCGAGATAGCTCAGTGGGTAAGAGCGCTGACTACTCTTCTGAAGGTCCTGAGTTCAAATCCCAGCAACCACATGGTAGCTCACAACCACCTGTCATGAGATCTGACGCTCTCTTCTGGTGCATCTTAAGACAGCTACAGTGTACTTATGTATAATAATAAATCTTTGGGTCAGAGTGTGCAGGGGCTGAGTGAGCGGGGTTGACCAGAGGGAGCAGAGGTCCTAAAATTCAATTCCCAACAACCACATGAAGGCTCACAACCATCTGTACAGCTACAGTGTAACTCACATACATAAAATAAATAAACCTTAAAAAAAAAAAAAAAGGAAAGAAAGAAAAAATTGGGGAACCTTTCATCACAAAACCTTCTCACATGATATATATCCCCTAATGGGTACTTGTTACCAGTTTTCTTTGACTGCAACTTTTACATTAAGATTAAGTATCTAGAGGCTGGTATAGTGGTTTCAATGAAAATGACTCCCATGGACTCATGTATTTGAGTATTTCGTACCTAGTTAATGGAGCTGTTTGGGAAGGATTAGGAGGCGATCGGCAAAAAAAGACTAGTGATTCCCATGGCACTTTGTCTCATGGTTGAGGATCAATTGTGAGCTCTCGGCTGGTCCTTCACTCTGCCACCATGGACACTAACCCTCTGAAACCATAAGATAAACAAATTAAACATTTTCTTTTTTAAGTTGCTTTGGTCATGGTGTGGTCATGGCAATAGAAAAGAAATAAAGACAGAAACTGGTACTAGGGAGTAGTCTATTGTGACAGGCCTGACCATGTGGTTTTTTGGAATAATGTGGAAGATTTTGAGACTTTGGACTAGGCAAACAGTTGAACCATGTGAGCAGAGTTTAAAGGGCCATCTTGGAAGAGAATACTGCTGAGAGCTACACAGCCTTTAATCCCAGCACTTGGGAGGCAGAGGCAGGCGGATTTCTGAGTTGGAGGCCAGCCTGGTCTACAGAGTGAGCTCCAGGATAGCCAGGGCTACAGAGAAACTCTGTCTCAAAAAACCAAGAAAAAAAAAAAGCAGACTGTGTGGAGGCCAGCTCAAGAGGCACTGGAGGCAAATAATGGCAACTGGGCTAGAGAGCATTTTTGTGAAATTTTGGCAAAGAATGTGGCTGCTTTTGCCATGCCTTAAATTTTGCCTAAGGCTAAATTGAAAAGCAAGAAACTTACTCTTGCAAGTTGCCTTAGTAGTCATGGTGTTTATCACAGCCATTAATAAAAGTAACTAAGGCATATGGAGAGAGGGATTAGAAGTTAAGAGTACTTATTCCTGCAGAGGACTTCAGTTCAATTCTTAGTACCCACGTGGCAGCTCACAACCATATAGAACTCTAGTTGTACAGAATCCAATGCCTTTTTCTGACCTTCTTCAGACCTTCACAGGTACCAGTCACAGGTGGTACACAGCCATATAAGCAATCAAAACACTTATAATAAAACTAGTCAAGCATTATGACAAAAGCCTGCAATCCCAGCACTCAGGAGGCTAAGATAAAATAGTTAAATTCCAGTCAAGCTTCGACCACAGTGAAGCTCTGACTCAAAAACAAACAAAAACAACAATAAAAAAAAAACTCAAGAGTTTACATTAAGCTTCTTATTTTTTTATATATTTATTTTATTTATTTTATGTGTATGAGTACATTGTAGCTGTACAGATCCATCATGTGTGTGGCTGCTGGGAATTGAACTCAGGACAACTCACTCAGGTCTGGCTTGCTCCAGCCCCACTTGCTTCTGGCCCCACGTGCTTCTGGCGTAATTCACTGTAGCTGTCTTCAGACACACCAGAAAAGGGCATCAGATCTCATTACGGGTGGTTATGAGCCACAATGTGGTTGTTGGCATCTGAACTCAGGACCTTCGGAAGAGCAGTCAGTGCTCTTACCCGCTGAGCCATCTCGCCAGCCCCTACATTAAGCTTTTTAATAACTTGGGCATTACATCTCAGAGCTTTGGAATAACATTATAACAAAAACAAACAAACAAACAAAAACAACAACAAAAAACTTACCTAGAACAAAAGGCAAGGTTTATAATGAATCCTTTTTGACCTTTAAAAAAACTATATTGTAGGCATAAAGTTTTCTCAACCTACTTTAATAAGGGTGGTGGTGGCGCACACCTTTAATCCCAGCACTTGGGAGACAGAGGCAGGCAGATTTCTGAGTTCAAGGCCTTCCTGGTCTACAGAGTGAGTTCCAGGACAGCCAGGGCTACACAGAGAAACCCCATCTCAAAAAAACCAAAAAAGCTCCTGTGGGCACCATTCACACAGATGAAGATAACCCTGGAGCTATTAAACCAATATGCTATGGGAGAGCAACCAGCATTAACCACATTAACCAGCATTAACCAGCATCAACCAGCATTAGCCATCTCATTTTCCCAGCTCCCAAACTTTAATAAAGTCTTGACTATTAAAAAAAATATATATAATATGTATAATTAATACACACACACACACACACACACACACACACACACACACATGAGCTCAACCTCCCCTCTAGCCCACTGCCCACCAGAGGTAATGGAAAAGGAGAAAGGTTATTAGGATTTGGGAACCTGTTTAGAACTAGTTCTTTGGGGCGACTCCAACTGTTGTGTTCCCAGTCTTGTTGCTAGTCCACTAGCCAACATCAACACACAAATAAGCAGTTGTAGTTCCGTCCATAAGAAATCGTAAGGCTTGCCAGCCAGCCAAGTCTACTGCAGCAGCAAGAAGCTGTGGGAACCTCATTGACAAGTTCTTCAACAAGTGTCTCTCTAGGACACCACCATAAGCAAAGCTCAACATCGCAATGTAAGGTGATCAATATATGCAAGCTGTCATCAAAGAAAAATAGCTAGGCTCAGCAAAGCAAATCAATGTCTGTAGGGTCATATTTATATTCCTTCTAGACATCACGTGTCCTTTCACTTGTCTGCTTTAGCAAATATATATGTATGTATTTATTCACTTGTGTCTGTTTCCAGAAAACATTCTATTCACCTGTGTGCCCCAATGAACCATCAATTGACATAACTGACTTTCCAAAGAAACCAGAAGTTCTCATTTCTTTTTTTTTTTTAAAGATTTATTTATTATTTTATGTAAGTACACTTCAGACACACCAGAAGAGAGTGTCAGATCTCATTACGGGTGGTTATGAGCCACCATGTGGTTGCTGGGATTTGAACTCAGTACCTTCAGAAGGGCAGTCAGTGCTCTTAACCACTGAGCCATCTCTCCAGCCCATTTCCACTTCTTTTTTTTTTTTAATTTATTTTATTTATTTTATGTGTATGAGTACACTGTAGCTGTACAGATGGCCATGAGCCATCATGTGTGTGGCTGCTCGCTCTGGCTTAATTCAGTGTAGCTGTGAGCCACCATGTTGTTGCTGAGATCCAAACTCAGGACCTTCTGAAGAGCAGTCAGTGCTCATAACCGCTGAGCCATCTCGCCAGCCCATTAAAGACTTTTTTTGTTTGTTTGGTTTGGTTTTTTTTGTTTTGTTTTTTGGAGACAGGGTTTCTCTGTGTAGCCCTGGCTGTCCTGGAATTCATTTTGTAGACCAGGCTGGCCTCGAACTCAGAAATTTGCCTGCCTCTGCCTCCCAGAGGCTGGGATTAAAGGCGTGTGCCACCACAGCCTGAATTTGGTAAGAAAGATTATTTGATCCAATCTTATGAACAAGAACAATCCCAAATTTCCTAGATATTTTCTTCTATCTTGTATTTCCATATGAAATTAACTCCAAGTCAGTTTTTAAGAGTATGTTCCACTATCCCTCTTTTCCCTTAATGGCAATAAACATACCCCTGGCCACAGTGATTGATCCAGACAAGCACAGTAATCCAATTTCAGCCAATCAGACTCAGAAAGCCAAGATTTAAAGTGCTATGCTATGAATGCTGCTGAGAGATCCCAGAAGCAGCCCTGATCATTCTCCTCAGCCACCAGACAAATACTCACATTGCTTGTTTCAGTTTCTTTGCCTTCTCTGTAACAAAGAATGCATACAATTTAGGAAGCAAGCAGTTACACACAGTAAGTGTAAACCCTTGCTCTTGGAGTTCACTTTCTGATCTAGTGATAACAATGTGAGATTAAATGCTGAATATTAATAACATTTCTATGGTGCCCAGGAAAACACTATAAAGAATGGCACTCAGGATACAGGGATGCAATAACAAGTCTAAGTCATCTTGTGACCGTTCTCAGACGTAAGTCAGAAGACAAATGCTTTGGGGATATATATATATATTCTTTCTGTGCTCTTCAAAACCAAAAGCCAGCAAGCCCAATTCTACAGTAGTTCAGATCAAATATTATTGATATGTCTACGTTTCTAATTTCAAAGTTCCAAAGGAGAAATTTAAACTGGAGAAGTTTAAAAGGTGTAGGGCAGAGGGAGCTAAAGGGAAATTAAATCAGTCTGCAATCAGAATGAGCCCATTCTTAGTTTATTTGCTAATGGGTCATTCTGTTCTTTCAAATTACTCCCCTCTTTTTAAACACTTAAGTGAGTTCCTGCTGAGAGAGAGGAAGGCAACCTCTTGGCAGTGTTATGAACACAAAACAATGGTATCTTCTTTTACAACAGCAAAAGCTCAAGAGTCAAGGACTAACAATTCCATACACAAATCCCAGAGGCACTTCTCAGACCCCTTAGGACTCTAAATAGTGTCCTATTGAATACACAGACACTACTATAATCAACAGAGCTAAAAAAAATGAGGGAAACAGTGGGGTTCCCACTATAGATCAGAGCAAAAGTCACAATGTCTCACACTCACACCCCACTGAACTCTTCCAGAAACCCAAAAAGGATGCCAGTCTACAGAGCAAATTCCAGGACAACCAAAGATACACACAGAGAAACCTTGTCTTGAAAAACCAAAGTGGGGGTAGGGGGGAAGAACCTGGCAGTTTGAGTTAATGCTTACTGTCAGTGGCACTTTCTTAGTACTGATTCCTCACTTTTCCAGGGAACTATTTCACTAAATCTAACGTATCTGTCAACCCGTAACAATAATCACCTTCAAGCACTAACTTCGATTAGCTTGTGACTCCAAAGTTGACTATTTTAAGTTGCTACTAGTACAGTGGTTGAACTACTCAACATAACCAGACACGCTACACAAGAAAACACGGACAGGCATCTGCAGTACTTTTAGGAAAGATGTCCGAGTGTTCAGACAAGCTTTGGGAGATTAAAAACATCCACCTGGCCTTTCACCGTTACGGCCGCTTTCAGTTTCAAACACACAGACGTGGAAATGATGACAATCTCAGGGTTTGTTTCTTACCTTAAATTTCCATTATGAAACAACTCACAATGAAAGCAGCACTCATTGCCTTGAAGGATGGTAGTGAAGTTTTGGATGCTAAGTATCAAATTCCTGTACCTAGTTTTACATGATCACAGGCAAACCCTGTCTACCATGGTAACGGAGATCAACACCCTTGCTTTCTCTAAGAATACTAAATAAGACTGGCCCTAAGTACTGCAGTCAGTCTACTCATCTCTGTAGTTTCTACTCAATAAAATGAAGGGACAAAATATAGTCATTTCCTGGGGGAAGGTGGGAACAGAAATAGGTTTCCTAACAAGCTACTTCTGTGCTATCCTGTCTCCACACACTAACACCTTCCTCACCCTGCCCTGTCAACGTGGCTTCCTAGACCAGGAGTTTCTTTAGGCATGGCTCCCCGTCTCTGGCACTTCCACTGCAGAGCTAAATGTGGTCCTGTAGATACGAACTAGGTGTTTCCTGGGTGAATCATCAGTCTGCGGTACTTCTCTACTTATTCCTTTCCTTTCTATTAAAAAAAAAAAATGTTTATAGTGATTTAAAACCAACAGCAGCGCAGCAATAATGGCCAGGCTTTGATTTACACTTACTTACCTACACATTTAGAAATAACTGTCTATGATCCTGAGGCAGAAGGCAGGCCTTCAGGGCTCCAGTAGGCCGTTAGTTTTGCAACTACTTCTTCCCCAAAAGGAATCTTATTAGGATGGATAAAGAGGAAATTTCCCTTTAAAAATTTTCAAGCTGTTTCATAAGTAAGGGAATTATTTTGTGATTCTACTTGAAATATGGAAATACACACACACTGGAAAAAAGACATGTAAACTCTAACACAGGATACATTTTGGTTTTTGGTTTTGGTTTTTTGTTGTTTTTTGTTTTTGTTTTTTTGAGACAGGGTTTCTCTGTGTAGCCGTGGCTGTCCTCAAACTTAGAAATCTGCCTGCCTCAGCCTCCCAAGTGCTGGGATTAAAGGCGTGTGGCACCACTGCCTGGCCACAGGATACATTTTTTAATATAAACCTGTTTGAATATATACTTAACTAGCACATAATGACTGTACAAAACGGCTGACTTGTTACATTTCCCAGCTGTACTTTGATCATAGTCACCGCTCTTGTCCCAGTCGCCTCCCTCTCCCCAGATAGTTCTTTCTTGTCTTTTTTTACATTTTCCCTCTGGATGAGGAAACATGCATATTTGGCTTTCTGAGTCTGTCTTACTCAGCAAAATGTTCCCCAATTCCTTCCATTTTCCTGTGACATGATTTTTTTTCTTTATACATAAAAACCAAATTATGAAATAAACTCAAAAATCAATCCAAGCTCAAAATGTCTTTCCCACCATTGGCTTTCTCCACTCTACACATTTCCACTATCTTCAGTGTTGTAACTAAGAAAACTTCGTTAGGTAAATACTGGGTAACTAATGCTGGCCAAGTAAGTTAGTTACAAAGATGAATCATCAACAAAAGAGATGCTACAATGGTGCCATAAGGAACTTGGGAGGCAGGTGCAGGCAGACCTCTGAGTTCCAGGCCACCCAGATCTATAAAGTGAGTTCCAGGACAGCCAGGGGTATATAGAGAAACAAACAAACAAACAAAAAAGAGAAAGGGAAAAAAATGCTTAAGTCTATTCGTTACCTTCTTACAGCTAATGAGATTAGCAAAAATCCTGAAGCATACGAGAAAAAAAGGTAAGGATTATGTAAGCAGTAAGGGGTTTATAAGAGTGAGAAGTTTGATCATTTATTTCTCTGCTAGCTTCCTCCCCAATCATTCCTCCTGAGATTCCGGAATCGACAGATCAGATTGATACATGGCCTCCCTCAAGAACACTTTCTTGGTAACATAGCAACACATCTACAAACCGATTCTATAACTTTTTACAGGTCTATTATTTTGAAACTCTTTTAAAGAAGTGCCAGGGTAGCTACAACTATACACTCTACAATGCAGCTGGATCTGTGCACATGTCCAAGTAAAAAGGAAGGCAGGCCTCAGGCCCACCTCTCTGCCAAGCAAGAGTTTTGGTGCTCTGCTAAGCCTTGAGCCCAGCTCCCAGATCTGATTTGAAAAGTGAAAGGTGAAGAAGGCTGGGCTTTGGATCACTTCCTGTTCGAGTCGGATTCCAAGCCAACACCTGGGAGAGCACCATTAAATATGCAAGTTACCAGACAAGCTGCAGGAAGAGAAAGAACCAAGTGAAGAGAAAACGGGTGGTAAAGCGGGAGGCGGAGCAACATGGGGTAGGTGTCTGCACACAATAAGGAAGATGATCCAAGTCAAAGCACTTGGCTTTTTACACACCGGTTTCTTCATAGGATTCAATTTTAGGTAGAAAGCTTCCCACGACTAGCCTAGACCACAAGGCATCTACACACAAAAGCATGTACCTTCAGGGAGAAAAAATTCTTACAACCTAAATATGCCACCATTAACTTCCAACACGGCACCTTGTTTTGAATGTGCGAACTGCTCATTTATTTTGAATTCTGAAACAGGGAGATAGTTTTCTGAGAGCCTTTGCAAAGGCAGGCCTAGCCTCTAGGCTGCTGCTTCAAAGCAAAAATGACTAATAGGAAAACAACTAGCACTAACACGTGTCTCCGAGTAGGAAACACTGGATTTCCTTAAAGTCAACTTTTTTATATTACCGAAGCACTGTAAATATTTCTAAATATCCGACCTGAAATCTCCGTTATCTACTTGCCCCACACTCACTTTTCAACTTACTGGGGATTCCTTAAAGACCAATGAGTAATAAAAACAGATCTCCCCTTCATAGTCATCTATGAAATATGGAGTTAAAAAACAAACAAACAAAAGCACCGGAGGGGCCCTCCCCTAACCCCCAAACAGTCTCTTTGGCCCGCGGCGGATTCTGATATCCACAAAGTGGACCGATGGAGGCGAGGTTCTGCGTGCCTAAGCCTACGGGCAATGCAGCGCTGAGTCTCGATTTCCGGGAAATTGGGGGGGGGGGGGGGGGGAGAAGGCCCCTTCCTAGCGCGCGGCGGTGGGTGGGCCTGGCCGGGTCTAGCCGGAGTCCCGAGCAGGCCTCGGGCGGAAGCTCCCTCGACTCTGCCCCGCCAGCCCAGAGTCCGGACCCCGGAATGCAGCTCGAACATCGCGCATCTTCCAGGTTCCTCCAGAGTCACCCCAGACTCCAGGGCAGGGGTTCCCCGCGGCTCCCAGCCCGAGGGGCACCCCTCAAGGTGACACGTCCCGGGAAGGGCCCGGCTTCCCTCACCTGGCAGCGGCACACGACGTCGGCGTCCTGCGCCAGCAGATCCACCACCTTCCCTTTGCCCTCGTCGCCCCACTGCGCTCCCAGCACCACCGTCACCCGGTTCCCTCCGGGCCGCGCCCTGGGGCGGCCGCAGTCGCCGTTGGGCAGGGAGGTGGCCGCCGGGCCGCTCTCGGAGATCGACATGGCTCCCGGCGAGGCAGGAGAGCCTGGAGGAGACCGGGCAGGAGAACGGAACGTGAACCCAGGCGCGGCGCTGCCACCAGCCACATGCGGAGGAAGAAGGAGCCAGAGGCCGGCCCCGCACCTGCCCCCGCCCCCGCCCCCGCCCCGCGGGCCGCCACCCTCCCTCCAGGCCCCGCCCCGCGCTCCGCCGCCCGCTCAGGGCGGGACCACTCGGCGCAGGCCGGAGCTGCCGCACGGCCCGCAGGCGCCAAGGCCTCAACTGCCGCCACCCCAGGGCCGAGGCCACACCCCATCCCCGGCCTGGCGCGCTGCTCCGGGGAGAACCGCGCGAGAGCCGCGGCCAGGGGGCGGGGCTCTGAGAGCCCCGCCCTCTGTGCCCCGCCCATCAGCCTCTTAGGCCTTTCAAACTCGCCGCGGGGAAAAGGGGCGAGGGCTTTGAGGAGTGTGGAACTACAGTTCCCAGCATGCAATGCCCCGCGAGGCGGCCCAGGCGCGGCGCCAGAGTGTCAGGGTCGGCTGGTTTCGGTCTCTAAAAGCCGATTTTGTTTTCTGTGTTTAAATGTTTGGGTATCTTAAAGAATGAAATACCCTCACAAAACGCAAACTGGGGTTTAAAAATATGTGGAAGCTGGAGTAGACCCGAATATATTTAGAACTGAAAAGGGACTAAAAGTGCAAACTCAAAAGCAGTATCTGACTGAGGCACAGAGGTGAGTCAATTGCCTACGTCATATCCGGATGTACCCGGGTTATTTGCTCTCCACAGTCTTCAATTTCACCACATTTTATAAAAAAACATTATTTCTACAAAAGAATTTCTCTTCTGCCCCTCCCGTTTTTTTCTCTTTTGAAATGTGGGAGATCAAATTCAGAGCCTTGTTATTTGAGGCGAATACTCTACCACTGAGTCATTCCCCCCAGACCTTCGAACTCTTAAATAACACTTCAGATGCTCTCATGAGGGTTGAAATGGCACCTTCGACAGACTGCAGATTGAGTAAGTCTGTGTGCTTCTGTACGTACTGTTCTCAGGGTTTTCAATTGTGACTGATTCCAGACTATGCCCGTTGTCTATCTAATGTGGGTTTATCTGTGTATTTTTACTTATTTACTTATATCATTTGTGTGTGTGAGGTCACATACTGTGTTGTGTGTCTGTCTGTCTGTCAGAAGGCCAGAAGAGGGCATCAGAGCCCTGGAAGCTGGAGCAACAGGTGGTTGAGAGACATCAGAAAATATAGCTATCCTCAACCTATGAGACTCCTTTGGGAGTCAATCAACCCTTTCACAGGGGTTGCCCATCAGGCAGCAGCAAAATTACAGTTTTGAAGTGGCAATGAAGTAATTTTATAGTTGGGGGCTGGGGTCACCACACCATGAGGAACTGTATTAAAGGGTCACAGCATTAAGGAAGGTTGAGGACCACTGAGATAATAGGCGCTAAGAAGGGAATCCGGAGGCTCTAGAAGAGCAAGTGCTCCTGACTGCTGAGCCTGCTTCTCCAGCCCTGACCTAATGTTTTCGCTGCAACCCAAACTATCTGTGACATTAATTTTGGTAAAGAAAGTAATTACTTTGGAAAAAAGACTAATAATAAAGAATGTAGCTCATTCCTTACTAGCACACGTAAGACCTAGGATTTAATACTGACCATTACAACCAAATATATACAGCATAGAATCATACCCTGTGTACTGCCTCCCAGTGTGGGTACACTGTGCTGATCTCCAAGCATCTATAAAGCCCAGTTTCACATTGCATAGTTCTCCCACTCACATACTAACCAGACCATTCTCTGCTTAGAGTCTGTGGTGGGCAGGGTTTTGGGTGTGATCATAATAAGGAGTACTTTACTGTACCTGTCCAGACCTTATCATTAAAGACTGAGAACCTATTCTATATAAGACTTCTGGGCACAGGTAACACAGTGAGGCAAGATCACCACCAGTTGGGACTTGAAAGATGATTTACTATTTCTGTTCTCCTGGTTCTGATGTCTACACCCCCTGATGGCTGTTTTAGCCATTTGAAAAGTTTCTCCACTTTGGTTAAACGGTATCACTTACCTTGAGACCACAAGAGCTAGCAATGGTGAGCTGAGGTCATTTGTTTGTCTAGATTCTTGCCGCACACTTCTAGAGCCTGATAATGACTGGCCGTCCAGAGGACTCCTTAATCGCCTAATATTCTTTTTTTTTTAAAGATTTATTTATTTATTTATTTATGTATATGAATACACACTGTAGCTGTACAGATAGTTGTAAGCCTTCATATGGTTGTTGGGAATTGAATTTTAGGACCTCTGCTCGCTCCAGTCAACCCCGATCCTCAGGCCCAAAGATTTATTTATTATTATATGTTAGTACACTGTAGCTGTCTAGAGACGCACCAGAAGAGGGCGTCAGATCTCATTAGGGATTGTTGTGAGCCACCATGTGGTTGCTGGGATTTGAACTCAGGACCTTCGGAAGAGCAGTCAGTGAGTGCTCTTATCCACTGAGCCATCTCACCAGCCCACCACCTAACATTCTTGACTACTCACTTGGGAATCCCTGCAAAGGCCAATATGAGAGCCAAAAGAAGAAACCTGTCAACATTCCCCTGGCAACCTACTCTGTGATGGTTTGTATATACTCGGCCCTGGGAATAGACTGTTCACTAAAACCTAAACTAAGACAGAAGTTGGTACCAGGAGTGGGGTATTGCTGTGATAGGCCTGACCATGCTTTTGTTTAGAAGAATGTGGATTTTGGGACTTAGGATTTGGAAAGCAGTGGGGTGCTTTAAGTGGGACTTAATGGGCTACCCTAGTAGGAATATGGAAGACTTTGTTACTGAGAATGAATTGAATTGTATAGATCTGGCCCAAGAGGTTTCAGTGAAGAATTTCAATATGTGGCCTAGAGACTGTTTTGTGGTATTTTGGTGAGGAACGTGGCTACTTTTTGCCCATGTCTGAAGAGTCTGCCTGAGGCTAAGGTGAAGAGACCCTGATTAATTGCATTCAGATAAAGGAAGTTTCAGAAACTTCCATCATAGACTTTGTTCTCTGGTTAAGTCTCATGGAGAATATGAGAGACTTTTTGTGAAGCCTGGCTACAGCAGAAAACCACAGATTATTGGAGATGCCAGTACCATGGGATGATAGTCAAGAACAGCAGCAACAGTGGAGTGATCTATTATGGTAAATCTCCAACCCAAATAAGCCCATGCAAGGAAAAACACAATCAACATGAATGCAAGCTGCATGCCCTGATTGGGCAGATCTACCACTGCACTACTGTATTCCCCACCTATGAGATCCCTTGCAACTTGAGGTTTTTGGGGTTTTTTTTAGGCCACATGCTTCTGTTCCATGTTCCTTGTACCTCTTCTTCTTCTCTCTTCTTCCCTCTCCTTTCTCTCCTCATCTCCTCTCCTCCTCTCTTTCCCTCTCTCTCTAAAACTTTCAGCTCTACCTTCCCTTCCACTGACCAATCACTGGCTCTATTTTATCTATCACTAGCCTTTATTTTACAATTGAAAATGGGGGGGGGGCTGGTGAGATGGCTCAGCGGATAAGAGCACTGACTGCTCTTCTGAAGGTCCTGAGTTCAAATCCCAACAACCACATGGTGGCTCACAACCACCCATAATGAGATCTGACGCCATCTTCTGTGTACTCATTTATAATAATAAATAAATCTTAAAAAAAAAAAAAGACTACAATTGAAAATGGTGAGAAGTTTCACTTGAAGTCACCTGAGTATGTGATTCACTCCTAGGCAGCACCTCTTGAGGAAGCAGAACTAGCGTCAATGTATACCAGCACCAGGGCTAGCCACAATGTGTTCCCCTTTTTGTCCAATTAGAAGGCCATTTCAGATATAAATTGAGGACAACTACTATCATTCTATAATTTATTTTATTTTATTTTATTTTATTTTATTTTTGAGACAGGGTTTCTCT
This sequence comes from Montemys delectorum, assembly GCA_019843815.1. Taxonomy (NCBI): domain Eukaryota; kingdom Metazoa; phylum Chordata; class Mammalia; order Rodentia; family Muridae; genus Montemys; species Montemys delectorum. Next base: position 43,492 of record JADRCD010236416.1, on the reverse strand, counting down.
GTATATCCCTGGCTGTCCTGGAACTCACTCTGTAGATCAGGCTGGCCTTAAACTCAGAAATCCTCCTGCCTCTGCCTCCCAAGTGCTGGGGTTAAAGGCATGCACCACCACCGCCCGGCCATTCTATAATTTATAAAGTATAAGATACATTTAACACCAAGTTCATCAATTTTTGTCAATTAGATAAAGCCATCTACCATCTATCCTAACTTAAAAGGCTTATAATTCTACACCTGACTTATGTCCTGGTTATAGATTGTATTACCATCTGAAAGCCATCCTCTCAAATCTATATCATCTTTCTCAGTGCTAAACACCTTGGGTTAGCTATGAGACTACAACCAGTCTTCAACCCTATCAGAAATCTAAGAATGACTAATATTTCCTGAAAATATAAGGCCCACAAAACATAGCTTCCAAAACTTAGCCAGTTTATAGGGACCGCTGACTACCTGGACAGTCCCTAATTCTTCATTCAATACATTGGAGCATCAGTCTTCAGCCTTCTGGCCCAGGGTCATCTGACAGACCTTTGTAAGGCAGAATTTTGAAGGACTGATTCCTGTCTTGGTAGAGATTATCAGTCTACCATTCTTCATAGTATGTTCTTTTTCTGGACAGTATTTTGTCTGTAGATAAATTGAGGCAACTCTTGCTGAGTGGCTGCCTCACCACAACTGGAGCAACTCCATTGATGCTCAGTTTCTTCTTTGAGTCCAAGAAAGAGATGGTGTCAGGAGCAGACAGGTCTCTAGTCAAATAATCTTTAATAAAGACATGGCCATAAACCTCATATTCTGTGGACTTCTGATGCCTTTGAATATCTATCTATGCAAAGCATTTCTGAAATGTTGAGCCTTGACTACTCTCAGCCATTTCTAATTTAAATATCTCAAAAACACCCTTTTAATTAACTCAGAACCATGAGTTTGCTATCTTGCCCTTAACTCATATTGCTTAATCATCTAAAAACAGTTTATAGTAGCAGTTATAGAAGAACTGGATCTAAGCCTTGTATTTTTAAATGTGTTGTATAGGCACAATGCCTATATGAGAGTAACAATATTAATCCTAATTTTATATCAATAAAGAAATTCGGGCTGGGCGGTGGTGGCGCTCGCCTTTAATCCCAGCACTTGGGAGGCAGAGGCAGGCGGATTTCTGAGTTCAAGGCCAGCCTGGTCTACAGAGTGAGTTCCAGGACAGTCAGGGCTATACAGAGAAACACTGTCTCAAAAAAATCAAAAAAAAAGAAGAAGAAGAAGGAGGAGGAGGAGGAGGAGGAGGAGGAGGAGAAGGAGAGGAATAGCAAAATGGCTCAGTGGGTAATAGCACTGACTGCTCTTCAGAAGGTCCTGAGTTCAAATCCCAGGAACCACATGGTGGCTCACAACTACCCATAATGAGATCTGACGCCCTCTTCTGGTGCATCAAAAGTCAGCTATAGTGTACTTATTTATAATAATAAATACATCTTTAGGCCAGAGCAAGCAGGGACTGATCAAGTGGAGTTGTCTGGAGCGAGCAGGGTTGACTGGAACGGGCAGAAGTCCTAAAAATTCAATCCCAACAACCCCCATGAAGGCTCACAACCATCTATACAGCTAAAGTGTACTCACATACATAAAAATAAATAAATAAAATCTTTAAAAAAAGAAATTCATACCAATGAAAACCTTAAATTTGTATGAAATAAATTCTGTACCAATGTAAGAGATTATAATCTCAACTTTGTATCAATTATAAAGATTTCTACCAATGTAAGATATAGTTATGTAATATTTTGTTTAAGAGTAAATTTGATAACCTACCCCTATTTGTTTATTTCTCTAACTTCTATGATATTACAATATCCTGCCTTTTGTCTTCCACCCACTTCCCCTTTACCTCAAAAGGAAGGATAGAGAAGAGGAAAGAAAAGGGAGAAATCCCTGAGTCCACGCTATCTACTTCCCTCCCTGTCCAAAGCTACATTTGTAAAGTATTCCTTAAAATAACAACATATCTATAATCCATAAAATAACCAGAACCATCCACCCCAACATAAGGAACTGGGACGATCCTCTTCTTTTGTCTGCTTCCACCTGAATTGGAGTGAAGAATTCCCTTCTGGGGGCCAAAGGGAAATAGGAAAATTGGCTTTGTCAAAGGAGAGCTAGCTGGCATCATTTGCTTTCCAGTCACTGTGTGCTGAGAAAGTTCATTGCTTAGCTGACATTTTTGTTTGTTTGTTTTTTTCTTGAGACAGGGTTTCTCTGTATAGCTCTGGCTGTCCTGGAACTCACTCTGTAGACCAGAAATCAGAAATCCACCTGCCTCTGCCTCCCAAGTGCTGGGATTAAAGGCGTGCGCCACCACTGCAGGGCCTTGGCTTACATCTTGACTCTGACCCTCTGAAAGGCTGGATAGGCAAGCTAGCTGTTCTGAAAAAGTTCTGAATGCAAGTCTTTAAAAGCAGCAGCTTGGATGTAGTTGATGTAGAATCAAACACAGAGCTGGGATGGAAGGTCCCAGAATCTCAGCATCTCACAGCATGAATCTTTTTGGACCTTTCTCTTCTTTCATCCTGCAGTGTGCAAAACTTATAAGCAACATATATTCCTGTAAAGACATTCACATGGAGCATGCAGGGTGCACAGATTGGCTAATGAAAATAATAAAGGCGACTGCCTTTCTTCAGAGGTTAGTTTGATCATATAATAAACTGCAATATAACTTTTTATGCATGTCATCTTAAAGGATGGTATGTAATAAGAAGTCATGAGAAATTTGTGCCCAATAAGTGTTATTGGCTGTGTATAGACATTTTAGTCTGAGCTGGTGCCAGAGCTGTCTCCATAGAAACATAAACATCAGAACGTATTCATCATCTATTTTGTTGATTGTGTTAGTCTCCTTTTTCTTCTCCGTCACCCCAGGAGGTCTCCCTTTGTCAGGTCTGATTTTTATCAACTTGGAAGGAACTCATAGCTTTTCACTTCCTGTGGAAACATAGGCATAGCCCCTCCCCCAGTGTAACACATTTCCCATTTTCCATTCTGATGTCAGAATATCCTTGATATAAACAGACTGGTTTAGCTCAGGCTGGTTTAGCTCAGTAGTTCTTTCCACAATCCAGTGTCTTTTAGCAGCTGTGGTGTTTTGTTCATTAGCATTTTAAAAACTTAAGGTTAATAAAGCACTATTTAATCTATCTTTGGGGGTTCTTGTTGATTCCTTTTGCCTATTAAGCATCTCCCTTAGAGTTCGATTAGATCTCTCCATAATCGTTTGTCCTGTAGGATTGTGTGTTATGCCTACAACATGTTTTATATTATAACATGCAAAAAACTGTTTCATCTTATTAGAGACATATGTAGGACCATTGTCTGTTTTCATCTGTACGGGTATTCCCACAATGGCCATAACTTCTAACAATGTGTAATTGTAGAATGAGCCCTTTCTGACGCTAAGGCAGTTGCCCATTGAAATCCTGAATATATGTCTATAGTAGGGTGCACATATTTCAGTTTACCAAATTATAAAATGGAAGGCATCCCTTTGCCAAATGTCATTTCTTTGGGTACCCTTAGGGTTAGTTCCTGTAGGTTATGGAGTTCAGCTACATAATGAGCTAGTAGGACATTGCCTCATAATTTCCTTGGCTTGTTGCCAAGTGATAGAAAATTCTTTTTTTTTTTTTAAACTTTGCTGTTAACATAGTGCTTTTTATGAAATTCTGAAGCCTCTAGTACACTTCCTATCAATAGCTGGTCAATTTCATTATTACCTTTCACCAGAGGGCCTGGCAGACCTGTATGGGATCCTATGTGTGCTATATATAGTGGATAACTCCTATTTCTGATCATTTGTTATAGTTGAATAAATAATGAAGTCAATTCAGAATTATTCTGAATGAGTTCAGCAGTCTCTATGTGTAAAACAACACTTTCTTCATATTGACAGTCAGTTACTATTTTAAGAGACTTTTGAAAATCTGACAACACCATGAGTATTGCATATAATTCTGAGTTTTGAACTGACTTATAGCACTCTCAGTCATCATGCTTATATCTTCTGATTTATATCCTGCCTTTCCTGATTTCCTGGCATCAGTGTAAAATGGAGGGCCTCCAGATAGTGGAGTTCCCTTTATTATACGAGGGAGAATCCAATTAGTTCTTTTTACGAACTGAAGCTGCTTGCTTTTAGGGTATCGGTTGTTAATCTCTCCCAAGAAATTCCTGCATGCCCTTTGCCAATGTTCATCTTGTGCCCATAACAAGGCAATTTCTGCATTAGTAAAAGGTACCACAATTTCAGCCGGATCCATTCCGACTTATTGTCAAAGTCTCATTTTTCCTTTAAGTATCAATTCAGAAAGCTTTTCAATGTAGGCTTTTTGTTTCTTACTCTGTTTATGTGCTAAAAATATCCATTCTAAGATATAATCTTCCGTCTGCATAAGAATTCCTGTATGGGAATGAGTAGAAGGTAAGATAGCTAAGATGTAGGCCATCTTTGGATCAATATGATATAGATGTGTATACTGCAGTTTCCTTTCTACCAAAGCTAACTCCTTCTCAGCCTCGGCTGATAGTTTCCTTGAGCTATTTAAATCATCACCTTATAAGGTTTGAAATAAATTGCTTGACTCTTGAGTGGCCAAGCCAATCACAGACTGCAGCCAGTTAATATCTCCCAGTAGCTTCTGAAAATCATTAAGGGTCCTTAATTGATTTGTTCTGATTTACATCTTCTGCGCCTAACCTTTTGCAGTAATTTTATACCCTAGATTATTACTAGAATCCTCTCCTTGTAATTTTTCTGGGGTGATTTGCAATCCCCAGCAAGGCAAGGTTTTTTTTGTTTTTTGTTTTTTTTTTTTTTTTTTTTTGTTGTTGTTGTTTGTTTCTTTTATATCATCAAACATTCTTTCCAGAATTTTTGTTTTGTTTTTGTTTTGTTTTGTTTTGTTTTGTTTTTAGCTTTTCAAGACAGGGTTTCTCTGTGTAGCCCTGGCTGTCCTGTAACTCACTCTGTAGACCAGGCTAGCCTCAAACTCAGAAATCCACCTGCCTCTGCCTCCCAAGTGCTGGGATTAAAGACATGTGCCACCACTGCCCGGCTGTTTTTGTTTTTTGATACAGCGTTTCTCTGTATAGCCCAGGCTGTCCTGGAACTCACTCTGTAGACCAGGCTGGCCTTGAACTCAGAAATCTGCCTGTCTCTGCCTCCCAATGCTGGGATTAAATGCATGCAGCACTACAACTTTTCCAGAATTTTTATGCTTGGATGAGCCAATAGGATGTCATCTATATAATGATAAATAATGGATTGGGAAAATTGTTTACAAATCATCTCAAGGGGCTGTTATACAAAATATTTAGGGCTATTTAACATTCCTTGTGGCAGAACTTTCCAATGATATCTCTATTGAAGGTACATACTGAGAAAGCAAACCCTTCCTTATTACATTCATGTAGATGAAATGTGAAAAAAAAAAAACCAACAACAATCTTTTAGATCAATCATTATGATAGACCATTCCTTAGGCAACAAAGAAGGCAATGGGATTCCAGGCTGAAAGGATCCCATTGGCTGAATAATCTCCCCCCTCCCCTCAAGACAGGGTTTCTCTGTGTAGCCCTGGCTGTCCTGGAACTTACTTTATAGACCAGGCTGGCCTTGAACTCAGAAATCCACCTGCCTCTGCCTCCCAAGAGCTGGGACTAAAGGTGTGCGCCGCCACCGCCCATCAGGTGAATAATCTTATTGATCACTCTGAGATCTGTCAACATCCTCCATTTGCCAGATTTTTTGTTTTTAAATGAGAAATACTGGATAGTTCCCACGGTTGGCAGACTCCTCCATATGCTGAGCCTCCAGCTCTTCCTGGACTGGCTGTTCTAGTGCCTGTAGTTTTTCTCTTGTCATGGACCATTGATTAATCCAGATGGGTTGGTCAGCCAGCCACCTTAGTGGTAAGGCTGTTGGTGTCTTATCAGCAGTGGCTCCTTGGGGTAGAGCTAAATTGTCAGCCTCTGCTGTATCTTCTTTATGGACAGCTTGCACAGTGTATAACTGCCTTTGATAGTGTTCCCTAACTAATTTAAAGTGTTTGTTAGGAGCCTGACCCGTTTCCTGGCCAGACACTGAAACTGAGGGGATACTAATTTGGGTTTTCTACTAGTGTAATAGATCTCCTCCCCATACGTTAATGGCTATATCAGCTACGTATGGCCTCAATTTTCCTTCCTGACCTTCTGGTCCTGTACATTTAAACCATCTGGTGCTTTGCTTTATTTGGGATAAAATTGCAACTCCTTGAAACTGGATGTCGACTTCTTGAAGTGACCAACTTGTAGGCCAAGATTGTGGAGAGATAATGGTGACATCTGCTCCATTGTCCATTCCTTCAATCTCAATATTGTTTACTCGTATCCTTCATTTTGGCCTTTGCTTCTCTATAGAAGTTTGCCAAAATATTCATTTTGGGCTCCCTTTTAGGTTTTTTGAATAGTCTATACAACTTGCCTCAGCCTTGTTATCTGGTCTCACAACAACTGTCTTTGAAGCAGTGATGCTTGTCCTGAGGAAGAGAACTCTCCCTGCCTGGCATTGGGGCCTGCGAGAGGCCCTTTCTAGAAGTTTTTGGCAGAGTGTTGCCCCATTTGTCTGTTGTTGCTCTACATTCCCTAGCCAAATGTAGGCTATTGTCACATCTTTGACATATTCCAGAAGACACAGGCCCTCTTTTGGTCTTACTTTGGTTTTTTCTGCAGTTATTTCTGAGATGACCCTGCTCACCACAATGAAAGCATTTGAAATCTTGGGTCATCTCTAAGTGTCTAGTGGCAGCTTCTCTCTCTCTCTCTCTCTCTCTCTCTCTCTCTCTCTCTCTCTCTCT